>JASANG010003281.1:0-80143 GCA_030248215.1 Enoplolaimus lenunculus
TATTTTGTATTTTAAACTAATCACATATATTTAGCGGTCAACTTACGCGTGGTCGTCCGAACAATCAAACGAACAGATTTTAACGTAAGTATAAACTTGACAAATCAAATCGTTTCGACTAGCTAAGTAATTTGGCAAGTCACAGTCAACCAAAAACGGATAAACACAGTCTACGGTTGGATTTTGTCTGCATTTGCGTTCTATAATTTGTTTACATTTTGTCCCATTAATCGCATGTTTTCGCATCCAAATAAAGCAATTTTCGTAAATGTGCAACTGCGATATTTGTTTGCAAACGGAGCCATTGCCGAATGCAATTTGGCTGCAAACATCTGAATCGATCCCAGAAATATCTGGCACAGAATATCGGGTCGTTGACTTTGGAAAAATCGAGGAAGAAAATAGGAAGCTTTCGGTTTTTGGTGTTACAGTTGTAGTAGTTGTGGTTGTTGTTGTAGTTGGGGTTGTTGTTGTTGTTGTTGCTGTTGTTGTTGTTGTTGTTGTTGTTGTTGTTGTTGTTGTTGTTGTTGTTGTTGTTGTTGTTGTTGTTGTTGTTGTTGTTGTTGTTGTTGTTGTTGTTGTTGTTGTTGTTGTTGTTGTTGTTGTTGTTGTTGTTGTTGTTGTTGTTGTTGTTGTTGTTGTTGTTGTTGTTGTTGTTGTTGTTGTTGTTGTTGTTGTTGTTGTTGTTGTTGTTGTTGTTGTTGTTGTTGTTGTTGTTGTTGCTGCTGTGGTTGTTGTTGTTGTTGTGGTTGTTGTTGTGATTATTATTGTTGTTGCTGTGGTTGTTGTTGTGGTGGTGGTTGTTGTTGTTGTGGTTGTCGTTGTATTTGTTGTGGTGGTGGTGGCGGTGGTTGTTGTTGTTGTTGTTGTTGTCGTTGTTGTCGTTGTGGTGGTGGTTGTGGTGGTTGTTGTTGTGGTGGTGGTTGTTGTTGCGGTGGTTGTTGTGGTTGTTGCTGTTGTAGTTGTAGTGGTAGCAGCAGTAGTAGTAGTAGTTGTTGTTGTTGTTATTGTTGTTTTTCGACAGTCGCATTTTTCTTCCGTAGGCAGCTTCGGGTCCAGTGTACAGTTGCGGTATTCTTTATCGAAATGTAGAACTTGCTCAACAGGTCGATAGCATTCCTTTAGTTTAGGATTCCATGTACAGTTGCCAACAGGGATAAGTGTCCGATAGCAACTTAAGGTAACTTTTATTTCGGCCACAATTGTACTCACGATGTGTTTTAATGAATTCATATCCATCACTGGAAAGAATCGATCGGATATGCTGAAATTTTGATTAATAATAATAATAATAATAATAATAATAATAACAGCAATAATAATAATAATAATAATAATAATAATAATGGCCAATGCTACTGTTAGCACAGCAATTCCGGACTAAGCATATTTCTAAATCTAAAGCATAAAGCCTAAGCGTTAAAAAAGTGTAAACCTAAGCGCAATCCTACGCAAAAATATAATATAATCTTAGTTATTATAATAATGGCCAATGTTACTTTTAGGGGCGTAATAGTAGATCAAGCGTATTCTTAAGCCTAAGCCTAAACCTAAGCGTTGCAAAAATGTATTCCTAAACCTAAGCCTAAGCCTAAGCAATGACAATTTCAAATAAAATCGATTATTTCACGATTGAAATTTACCTGCGAGCAACAACAAAAACTAGTTTTATCTATATTTGTATTGCATGAGTTTAAGGTCAGAATATAGCTAGTTTATAGTAATTATGACAATGAACAGCAGCGTAAAAATCATCAAAATAAGCGTGAGCTATGTCATTATACAAGAATTCAATGTCTACCCAGAAATCACTCAGCATAAAATTTGTCGACATATATATGCTCGACAAAAAAGTAGTTTGAGAAGCGGACTACGTAGCACAGTGGTAGAACCATATAGCAACTATCATACATATATTTGCCTAAGGATCCGTAGGTCGCTAGTTCGAAACTACCCGTAACCACCATTTCCAGCTGGTTCGTTTAAAGGTCTGAAGTTCCGGTTTTTATCTAGACTGTGGGAAAACTTGAAATTAACATAGATTTACCACTGTTTAATTTATCTTTTGAAATCTAAGCCAAATAGGATTAATATTTTTATCAAAACGTTCTGAACAGTAGAGGAGACTAAACGTTAATAACATTCACAGAGGACCTACGCCGTCTAGAATCTCACTAAAAGTTTCAGCGCCGCTAAACTTAACTTGACAAATGTTTCTAGCTAATGTACTTCTTAAGAGTTTCCGCATTAACGTCAGAGCCGACACCAATTGATATTATCAACGCATCGGTTTTCGTTCTCTGCCGCCAAACATCCATATGAGTGAACGGATCGCCGCTTGGTTTGCCATCAGTCAACAGAATAATGATGCGCCGCTTTAGACTCCGTCTTTCCGGACTTGTATTTGGTTCCAGTTTTTGGGAAGCTACGCCACTTCGCATCGTATTCGGTTTCCACTGGTCACCGTTGTCGCGTTCAACGCTGGGTTCGACTGTGTCACACTGCAGCACTCCAAACGTCGCAATCATCGCGGCAAATTGCACTGTACCACTACCGTAGTCTGCGTGCATCGATGCGATAGCGGAATCAAATTTAGACTTGGTCGACCCAAACAATGGGTACAAGTGAACTAAAATATTCTCAGAAAACCGAACGATTCCAACCCGAAAGTCAGTCGGCCATTCGTCGATGTGTTTTCGACTGATTCCATTGCCGTCGCCAGTCGTCGACACGATATTCCGTCGAATTTCGTTGAGCAGTTCAGCAATGACGTCACTCAAAAATCTCCGTATTCTTTCGAAATTATCGATGTCGTCGTATTTGATCGACGCTGATTCGTCGACAACAAAAACAAGGTCCACGTTTGTGTCAAAACGAGTAATGATCTGTGTTGATACTCGACGGCGATCGATGACATCATTAGTGTTCTTATTGGCGTTCATCGACTGTTGAGTCATGATGTCATCGATTAATGACGTCTTTGGTAGCTGCGACCACGGACGCTTACTGTCGCCATGTCCTACGCTCGCGATGGCATGATTTAAGAACGTGTCCGCACACTTTGCAATCTTATTGAATTTTTGAAGCAACGATGCATTTCGTATTTGAGGTAATACATACCACAGTTGGACATCCGATGCAATTGGAGTGACGCAAGTTCCAAAAAGGAGCACGAATGTAAACTGACATCCAAACGAAGGGGGTGGCTAAATGTAGCTAATAAAATCTGGAGTTATTTTGTCTCCAATCTACCAAATCTGTTGGTGAAAATTAAGCAAAATTAGCTTTTTTAAAAAATGCTTTCAACAATCACCATTGCAAGTTCGAAACTGTGTATTAATTGATTTGTTCGAAGCTAATTACCTATTTGGGTAATTCAAGATTATAGGACCAATATCATGAGTTTTAATGTGTTCTTCGTCTTACAAGCTTGAGCCCATGCCTACGCCTAAATCAAGCCAAAATTTGAAAATATCAAAAACTGTGTTTTTAAAGCGTACAAGAGCATAGCATGCAATATATACTGTTATTTCACCTAGCCAAACAGCTACAAAATTTGGCGTTGATACAAGAACACAAGTTCAAAATATTTGTGTAATCGGTGAAATTTATATTAATTTCAAAATATAGAAAATCGATAATTACGCACTTAAACGCTTGTAAACATTTTCTAGGTCAGCACTTATCGGACCCGCGAAAACGGAATGGATACTTTTGTGTGATACGACCTACGTTCTGTGACCCAGTGCGCATCCAGTTTCTTTTTGCGGAAAACGCCTAAATAACCACATACCTAATCTTTACAGAATACAAACAAATGATTGAGAATACAAACAAATGATTGGTATACAAATACAAAGTATTTTGACTTACTCGCATGTTTATTGCTACGATCAGCTCAAAAACGTCGTAGGTATCATAAATTTTCAACCAAAACACTAAACTGAGGTTGTATGAGTTAAAATTTAAATTTTACTGTTTTTATTCTTTTTGCAGAATTTTAAATTAATTTGAATTAAAAATCAAAAAGTAGGAAGATGAGTGACGCTGTACGTTGGATGAATAATATAAACTGCTGGCAACTGTTTATCGAGTTCTATCAAGTGATCCTTTTCCAACGGAGACCATTACAACATTTAGTCTCGGGTTTTAATCGGGACCGTAACCTAAGCTGTAGGTTTAGGATACTGGCGAAATCATGGTAGCTTTCAAAATTATGCCACCTATCGGGATCAAAACTTAAAGTTTTATAGTAAGTGTAGTACTAAAATTGTGTTTGGCAGCTCACTAGCTGCGCTTGTGGTATTTCTACAATTTTACTTGTCGTACCTCTTTGAAAATTAGGTTCGCCACGGCTTCAGAAGCCAACTTAGACTCTGGGTTTATCTTTTTATAGACCAGTATGTGCACAGTATATTATTGCACAAATAGTATACGCGTCGTCTCCAAACAGCTATTTGCCCCAGTTGGTAACTGGGACGCCCCAAACGACAATTGCGGATGGATCGGTGCAGCCCAAAGAAGTGCTGGAATGCAAACTGCTTTTGAGCGGATGATTGTACAGTCCCAACTGCTACTGGAATGCAAATGGTCTGCGATTGGTTGTTGTGACATGGCTGAGTTCGGAACAACTTGCTTACAGTATAATTATATACCTTCGTTATATTTCAAACTATAAATTAAACAAGGTTTATATAGTACACAAACAAAACTGTCGGAGCATGTGCCGTAAACCCAAACAACTAATGGAATGCACACTGTTTTTGATTGGATGATTATTCAGTCAGACCAAACAGCAATGTGATAGGAAAAACGTGCCTCTTTTCAGGCACCAGGAAATAGTTCTATATGAAATCCGATCAATAAAATAGTTCATTAACAAAGTAAAACTTTAGGTCTCTAGATCACAAACAGCCTTGCTTACAGTTGGTGATGACATTTGAGTTTGTTTTCACCATTTCACCAATGGATAAATGAAAAGATCTGGCAGCCAAAAATCGCGCTCAGTTACGGTCGGGTTCCAACCTCTTTTTTCGGATTAATATATTTTTAGAAGTTTTATGATGTTTTTAATGTTAACTTTTCTATGTATTGGTCAGTTACGCTATTTACTGTAGTGACCCGAATAAGAGGAGGGTCCCAATTTTGATTCCCGATCAGTAAGACTCCGAATTCCTAATAAGAGTCCGTATGCGGATAGAGTCCCTAAACCCTAATTAGAATCCATAAATGTCAATTATCCCGAATTATAGCGCGTCAATGACTTCAGGACCAAATAAAGTACAGTTCGAAACTTAAAGCGTATATATACTGATGTTTTGAAAGTAACATTCCAAAGTATAACCTTGCATTATCGCTCAAGCCTTTGATACAAGGTTAAAAACGTTTATAATAATTCAACGGGTAGTTGCAATAACAGATATATATTAGTAACGAAGGGTGGCGGAGAGAGGGCTGACAATAAAAAACAGTGCGTAAACGAATAACAAAAGTACCGTCTGAAGACGCCAAATAAATATCATCCCCCTCTTATTCGGGCACTACAGTATACTGCTTTGCAATTTCTGCACTTTGTATATTGAAAAAAACAACTGTGTACGGTGTCTTATCCAATATATCGGTTAGGAACTTCATAGCAGGGTGCAACCGCACGTAAAACTACCGGAGCCAAAGCCGAAGGTAAAGCGAAATGAGGTAGTGAAAATGATGGTTAATTAGTTAATTTCAGCCAATATCTGCAATATGTTGTTAAGTTGTTTGGTTTTACATTAATTTTTTGCGAAATTTCGGAAATCCTTTGCTGAAAATTGTGACAAAAGTAATACGAAACGCGCTAAACAGATAAATTTAGCAAAACTATGCAAGATTTTACTACCGAGCTGGGGCCGGAGCCGGAGGCCGATTTTCTACCGGAGCCGAAGCCGGAGGCAAACCTCCGGTTGTACCCTGCTTCGTAGTAATCGGTCTAAAACTTTCACATATGGCTGCTAAATAACGGTGCTTCCAGGGAACGCCGCAAAGTGTATATATAAAAACATTTGAAATATAAATTATAGGTAAACAGTAGTCTTCGAGATTTTTTTAATTCTTGACTCACTGTTTTGATAAAGTTTAAAAGCGAAGCACATGTGCCATTTTAATGTGATCTCAGCAACAAAACCGTTTAAATTAAGCTGCTTACTGCCGATCAAAGCAATGCAAACTTTGCCAGAAAGTTGTTTTGAGCATAAAACAGGGCCGCAACCAGCTGAAAGGGTGAGACGCTTCGTTCGCATCGCACGCCGTAGTAGATTTTCAACTGCCAAAAAACATCTTGGTTAGGACTACGTTGAGTACCTCTTGTGTAAATTTTCTTGCTAAGCTCCAATCCAGCGCAAAGCCAGGATTTTCAAATCGGAGAAGTTTATTAGGCAATCGGGAATTACAATGGAGGTTGTTGACTTGTGAAAAATTCGCGAACGAAGCGAGCAAAAACTTTTGCTAAATTTTTAAACTGTTGAGTACCAATGAAATATTTATGTTGTGAGGGTTCGAAATCGGGCTTCGACTGAAAGATCCTCAAGACTCGCCCTTTACCATCTGAGAACAAGTCACAAAACGTTCCCTGGCTCTTGGATTGGAAATTCTAGACGCCGCACAGACCCCTAACAAAGCTTCTTCAGTCACTAATCTAGTTCTTGTCTCCGTGGCTGCAGTATGGTCTTGACGTTCCGCATATATATTTGAGCAAGTGCTTTCGCTTATAACGAAAAGAAACAATGTTACTTTGATAGTCGTAACACTAGTAAAAGCATATTTTTAAGCCTAAGCCTCAGCCTAAGCAAAAACTAGTCAGAGCTTAAGCTTACTCTATTGGTGCACAGAAAAAAGGTACGTCCCTCAAAGTAAACAAACTGGATCAACATGAGTAACATTATACCTAATCTAAGTTGATATATCAGGATCCAACCGGAGTGAAAAATACTGGATCCGGTGATATACAACATCTGCTGAATCCGGAGCCAGAGGTGAGGCAAAATTAGGCAGTTAAAGGGATGTTTTATGTGCTGAATTTACCAAATATCTATTCATTGCTGTTAAGTCATTTGATTTTGCGCTTATTCTTTTACGAAATTTTGCCAACTTTTCCTAAAAATTGTACCAAGTGTTAAAACGAACCGCTCCAAAGCAATAAATTCTCTAAAACATCGCGAAATATCTTACCGAAATTGCCGGTACCTCCGGCAGAAATTCTATTGGAGGCGGAGGCTGGTTTTCTGCCGGAGCCGGAG
Organism: Enoplolaimus lenunculus; assembly: GCA_030248215.1. Lineage (NCBI taxonomy): Eukaryota > Metazoa > Nematoda > Enoplea > Enoplida > Thoracostomopsidae > Enoplolaimus > Enoplolaimus lenunculus. The sequence goes on from JASANG010003281.1 coordinate 7,272, forward strand.
GAGACCACCGGTTGTACCCAGAATAATATAAACTATTTTCACCGCATCCTAAAACTATTTTTCTCAAAATGTTTATATTTTATATGCATTCCAATCCAGCTTAAACTGGGCGTACGTTTTGTAGTTCAACTCGTTACAAAACCATTTAATTTATTGTTGGTGTTTGGCAATCGCTCTTGAATAGGTTTTTTTCGTTCAGCTTAGAGATTTTTGTGGCTTTATTTTCCTAAAACACAATATTTTTTTAAGACTGTAGGTGAATAAAAACAGTTTGTTATCGTAGTTTTCATAAGTTTTGTAAAAAAAATTCAAGTTCGCTCAAAGAGTTTACCTTACATGTCGGAGCAGTGCATATACATATATACATAAGAGGCAAAATAATTTAAACCATTGGAAAATTTAACTTTTACAAACAATAACAAGCCGTAATGCAAACGTTGTCTTGTCCCTGCTTTACCGCTTGTTCATAGTCACCTTTTGTGTGTTACAGGTTGGGTCAACAGCTTTTTGAGATTGTAAATACAAATTCACGTGCGCATGATGATGCGAAACCAGTTCTATTAAAACGAGTTCAAGGGCTCGGGCACCTGAAATTTACATTCATGAGAATGTAAGAAAGGTGACCACGCGTTTATTAACGGCTAAATTGGTTTAGCAGATCCGTAAAACGTTATAGCAGGCAGAACGCACACCAAATTTCAACAAAATTTTCTGAGATCACCCCCCGTGGTGCTTGTTGCCCATTTCATATTTTGAATAGAAAAATTCCATTTTGCAAATTACAATGAAATATTAATACACAAATCTACCACTACGCCAAGGTCAGCCAATTAGATGAGAAAGCTAAGCTTACATTTGACCATTACTTGCTTCACTGAAACTGCCTCTTTGGGCCAAACTCATTCCCGGTTGAACAACTCGGTCCTCGGCTCGTGCTGGATCAGTCGCGACGAAACTGGACGCAAACGCTGAGGGCTTGAATGATTTTTCTCTCTGGCGGCGCATGACAACAATGGCCATAACAGTCAAACCGAGACATAAGCCAGCAATCACAAGTAACAGCCACACCCACCAGACCCTGACCAAATATTGGGGTTTGCCACTGGAAGTTTTGCTTTTCTGTGCACTGAAATATTACAAATCTGAACGAAAACAGTAAACGCAAATCAGACAATTACAAGGTTGCCAAAACAATTAGCAAGTTCTAATTGGTAAATTCCAACATTTATCTTTTCATTGACTAAAGCTCGAAGTTTCGCGAAGTGTGTATGTTTTAATGCTCTGGGCTCGAAACTTAGATATCCGTCTGTCTGCCCGTTCGATCTAAGCGAATCTCATGAACCACTGAACAAAATTTTGATACATCACATGGGCTAGGTTTCCGAAATCTTAGTTAAGTATTTACTTAATTTATGCTTAAGTAAGTATTTAAGTAGCCGACTTAGCTTTTTAAACAAGAACAAATAAGTGCCAAAATTGAACCAGTGTCATAACCAGAGAATCCGTAATTTGCTTTATATTAACTGGCACGAGCAGTCTACAATCTCAGTTTCACCACGGTTACAACACATAAACTGATAGCCTGTTACACATCAAAATTTGTCAATGGCGTAAGTATTTACTTAAGATGCTTTTAGAAACGATAAATTGGCTCAGTAAATGCTTACCACATACTTAAGTATGAAGTCGCACTTAAGTAACCTTTCAGAAACCCAACCATTGTACAGCTTTTTACGCTGTAGTTTTAGCTGATTATAGGTTTGGCGCTTAAATATAGAACTGAATCAAACTTACGCTTTATCATCTTCTGGGCATCGAAACGAACAATGCTCGACGTAAGCATTAACTTGACAAATTAAGTCATTTCGACCAGCTAAGTAATTTGGCAAGTTACAATCAACCAAAAACGGATAAACACAGTCTGCGGTTGGACTTTTTCTGCATTCGCGTTCTATAATTTGTTTACATTTTGTCGCATTAATCGCATGTTTTCGCATCCAAATAAAGCAATTTTTGTAAATGTGCAACTGCAATATTTGTTTACAAACGGAAGCATTGCCGAATGCAATTTGGCCGCAAACATCTGAATCGATCCCAGAAATATCTGGCACAGAATATCGGGTTGTTGACTTTGGAAGTAATGAGATAGAAGTACTAGTAGTTGTTGTTGTGGTTGCCGTTGTTTTTGTGGTTGTTGTTGTAGTAGTATTAGTTGTATTTCGACAGTCGCATTTTTCTTCCGTAGGCAGCTTCGGGTCCAGTGTACAGTTACGGTAATCTTTATCGAAGTGTAGCACTTGTTCCATAGGCCGATAGCATAGTTTTCGTGTTGGATACCATACGCAGTTGCCAACAGCGATAAGTGTTCGATAGCAACGTAGCGTAAATTTCATTTCAGCAACAATTTCGTTCACAATATTCTTCAGCGCTTTCGTATTCATCACAGGAAAGAATCGGTCAGATATCCTAATGACTTATATTAACAATATATTCTTGCTATTACTATTATCAAGCTGAGATTTGCACGAAATTTCAGGGAACCGCTTTAATGCTGCGTTTTGAACAAAAATACAGAGTAAAATTCTGATATTTCAACGTGTTCACTGCCCGTACGACTTTATTTCGCTTGGTTGATATACGCGCGCGTTAACATTTCATATACACAAGCTCAACGGCAGTTTATTATTTGTCTAATTTACACAAAACTCAGTCGAAACATAATTTAGCTTTTAATTTCTCAATTTTAACCCTTTCTCACATGAATATTTTCTATTTCCCCTCAGACCTACTTTTAGGCTAGGATTCGAACTCCAATGACTAGAGTGGGAGGCGTATACCGTTACCACTCAGCTATAGGAGCTTGACGCTCGAGCCCGAGGGGGCTCTCACGTCTTGTGGTGATTTAGTACTATGTATACGTGTTGCAATTGTTAAACACGGTGCGATGTATATTATTTACCGTATATACACTGCGCTGAGTTGCCTAAGGCAACTTTATGTGAGAAGAATATTTGCGCATAATCTTGTACAGAACAGTCACAATATTGTTTTAAACAAACCAAAAGTTATTTAAACCAATACCATCATTTAATATGCTGCTATATTTGGATAAAAAATGCTTTCTATGAGGATTGCAACGCTATTTGTGTTTAGTAACCGACCGTATGCTCAGATATGTGTAGCACCTATCACCAGTTGGTAGTACGATCTAAAAATTTCGAACCAGAAAATCGAGGACTATAATAATTGGCCCTTTACACTTGTATTTGAGCTTTCCTACTTGTAACCAAAGTTTGACATTTGTAGCTGCTGTTGTTCGCATCAGTAGTGATAGGTCCTACACACATTTGAGAACACGTGCCAAGGTCCAAGATAATATTCATCAATTACTTTTTAAGAATATCTGCATTAACGTCGGAGCCGATACCAACTGATATTATCAACGCATCTGTTTTCGCTCGCTCTCGCCAAACGTCCTTATGATTGAATGGGTCGCTTATTGACCGTCCGTTAGTCAACAAAACAATGATGCGCCGCTTTAGACTGCGCATACGCGTGCTTGCATACGGTCCTCCCGAATTTCCGGACCGTCCGCCGCCTGAACTCACATCCGGGTTTCGTTTATTACCATCGTCTTGTACGCCAGCGTCAACTGTGTCACACCGAAACACTCCAAACGTCACAATCATCGCAGCAAATTGTAGGTTAGTGCCACTGTCGCCCGGTTGCATCGATGTAATAGCACGATCCAAATCTTTTTTCGCGACACCAAATGACGGCAACAATTCAACTATTATTTTGTCCGAAAAACGCACGATTCCAACCCGAAAATCATTAGGCCAGTCGTCATTGCTATCGCCAACGCCGATTGTATCGTGTTCGTGAATCCCGCTGTCGTCATTGTTGTCAGCCATCGTCGATGCGATATTGTGTCGAATTTCTTCCATCAACTTGGCGATAATACTAATCATGAATTGGCGAATTTGGTAAAAATTGTCGATGTTATCATGTCCAGTCGAGGGTGAATCGCCAAGAACAAAAATGACGTCAACGTTCGTGTCGAATCGCGTAATGATTTGTGTAGATACTCGACGACTATCGACGTCATTATTGTTATTATTATTATTATTACTATTGTTATTGTTGCTGTTGCTGTTCGGTGGCGAAGAAGAAATTACGTCAGCGATTGATGACGATCGAGTCGTGACGTCATTGGTGGAAGATGTCACTGGTTCCGGGGTCAATAAACGCTTTCCGTCACCGAGTCCCAGGGACGCGGCAGCGTCTACTAGGAATAAAGTCGAGCATAATCGAACTTTTTCAAATTTTAATAACGATGCGTTGCTTGCTCGAGGTTGTGTAAACGACATTTCCACATTGCGTTCATTCGCATTAATGCAATTTGTCCATAGTAGCACATAAGTTAGCTGACACAGGAAACAATGTGGCTTGAAATAAAAATGTATAGGAGTGTGATTTTTAACAAACTTTGCAAATATTTAAATATGTACCCATTTTTGAAAAACTTATCAAAAACGTGAGAATTTTAAAACACAAAAGTAAGTCACTTAAATTTTTCAACTTTGCAATACCGGTTAATATCGTTCATGTCAGTAAAATAGCATTATAATAGTTACGTACAGCAATCAAGGTGTAAACGGCAGGGTTCCATCGGAATTTCGATTCCGGCAAAAATTCCGGCAAAATTTGACTTACGATTCCGATTCCGGCTGACTGCTATTCCGATGCCGGAATTCTGATTTTTCGGTTATGAGTTTTTAAGATGATTGAAGTTTTAATAGAGTTACTAAAACTTGATTCCGATTCCGATTTCGGTTCCGACAAAAAAATTTGATTCCGATTCCGCTTCCGCCAATATCTAGTTTCGGTTCGAACCCTGGTAAACGGATATTAAATTTTTATACATGCATTTTTCTGCCCATACAATTGAGGGGTGCATATGCTCACTGCGCTTTTGAAAACTCGTAAAAAATAACGAACCCAACTAATTTTTGCAAGATTTTGCATAACATTTGTTTTTGGTTTGAAATTGAACTGCTGCAGCATACCTGTATTGAAAAATTTCATGATTTGGGCTGGACTCAGTTATAGGCTGAGAGGCATTGGTTTATGAATATACTTTGTATACTGTTAAGTTTCTCAGCTATATACTTGAGCCTTTTTGGGGGTTCTGCCGTGAAAGGAACTCCAAAAGTTCTCTACAACGCACAATTCTGTACAAGTGGTTTAAGCCATGTTGCTGGTTGCACTACTAAAAATCTCCATTGTTAGCAATGGACGGTAACAGTTTTAGACAAAGCTGACAAAAACACTAAATCGTTTTGGGTCTTTATGCAGCCGTCTGTAATATATGGCATAACCCAAGTCATAATTTAGCCCAATTGCGAATTGAGTTAGTCCAGGGCGTAATCACGACTTGGGCTAGTCTACCGGGTAATTCTTTCTATGTGACAAGTTTACGCCTTGTGATTGGTTACTACCTTAACACCATACCCAAACACGATTGGTTGATGCGAATACTTTTTTCTGATTGGCAGAATAATCGCCACATATTGACTACCTTACAGCTTGTTTTCTGAGCAGAAGAGAATCAAGCCTGACCGGATTACGACTATCAAGTAACCAGATTGGAAACGCACAGATTTATCTGGCATGATTCGACCTTGGGCTTGCTCAAGTCATAATTCCGCTTTGGACTAGCCCAACTCGGAATTGGTTGCAATCGAAGAGTTAAAAATGTCAAAGGTGATTTATTGAAATTACATTCTTTGCCGAAATTTCTGGCGAAACGTGATAAATGCAATTCTCCAGGCTTAGCCCTTTTTCACATGGACATTTTCCATTGCATTTGAGACCTACTTTATGCTAGAATTCGAACACCTGCTAGTAGAATGGGCGGTGTTTGTTAACCATCACCACAGCTATAGGAGCTCAACGCTCGAACCCTGTGGGGCTCTCACCGTCCTGTTGTCATTTAGTACCACGTATAAGCGTTGCAATTGTTAAACCATGTACACTATATATTATTGAACGAATACCCAGTGTTCTGAATTGTTCATAGTCAACTCTATGTGAAAAAGGTTTAAAATTAGATACTCTTCTGGCTAGAAGCGCACGTTCTAACAACTAGTGCATGAGATTACAACATCCTGCAATGAAATCATATCCAGTTCGTGACTGCAATAGCAGGCTATATTACAGCACGTTCTTTGACTCACCTGCATGCTTTTGTTTTTTAAGAGGAAAATAATAACATAATATACAGCGTAAATCTTCCAATACGAATCAAAGCTAAGCATAAAGCAACCTTTGTTCTTTGAGTAGAATTTCACATGCGTTATTAAGTTGAACAAATGTTTAAACGTGCATGTTTCGGCTCTCGTGCACTTCCTTTTACGGGTTGAAACCTAAGTTGAAGTTTAAGCTTTAGGGTGGTGGTATGTTTTTTAGAAAATTTCGTTGTCTTCTGGCACCGTACGTCGCGGTTTGTCGCGCTCCGCCACTGCGCGTTACCGTACGTCACCGTCCGCCACCGAGATGGCGACGGGCGACGACGAACAAGGCCGCACAAACAGTATAGCGCCAATCTAAATTTAAATAGAAAATTAAAGTCTACGCTTAAAATCTCAGACCTTAGCTTAATTTTAAGCTTAAAACTACGCCTAAACTTATGGAAAATCTGAAAATTTTAAAAATTGTGGAAGTTAAGTTGCAGAACAATCGGTGCATTTTTCACGATCCATCGTTAACATCTAGGACCATCTGACGTTAGTACCTATATAGTTTTCCGTTATCGTCCGTGTTTGCACAAAAATGGTTGAATTTTGAAAATTTTTGCATATTTCAGCTTCTCATGACCTGCCCTGAATATTCCACGCCCAAATTGAAATTATTGGAAAAGTCGATTTTTTAAGGTCATGAAGTACCCTCGGGGCCCAAAAAAAATTTTGTCAAAGACTTAAACAAAACATATACCTTTTGATGCAGCTTGATGAGCTGAGTGGAGTGGTGCTAAAATTTCCGCAATCAGACGTCTGTGTAACAAGTTATGGTCAAATAACTTATTTGGAACGCTGCCAATGATTTGCGCCGGCGCCAAACCAATTATTTGACAACAACTCGTTAGTCAGTCGTCTGATGGCGGAAATCTTAATATCACTCTACTCAGCTCATCAAGCTGCGTCGAAAAATACAACTTCTTTAACTTTTGGAAAAAAAAATTTTTTGGGTTCCAAGGAGGGACCGGGGACCATGGAACTTTAAAAAGCGAATTTTTCAAAAATTTTAATTTTGGCGTGGAATGATCAGGCAAGATGATGAGAAACTAAAATATGCAAAAAATTTCGAAATCCAACCATTTTGTGGCAAACGTGGGCTTAACTGTTCATATACAGTGACATGAGAATTCTCTTTGTACCGTTTCAGTTCAGTAACGAAAAACTGTTTTATTTAACTGTAGTGACCCGAATAAGAGGGGGACTGATATTTATTTGGCCTCTCCAGAGGGTACCCCCCTTGTTATTCGGTTACGGACTGTTATTTATTTTTAACCCGCCCTCCGCCGTTCTTCTTTAATGATATATATTCGGTACTGCAACTGTCCGTTGAATTAAACGTTTAGGGCGATAATGCAAGGTTATACTTAGAAATGTACTTTCAAAAATTAAGTATACGTTTTAAAGTTTCGAACTCAAATTATTTGGGCCTGGAGTCCTTTATGTGCTACAATTAGGGATAATTGACATTTATGGACTCTAATTAGGGTTTAGGGACTCTATCCGCTTACGGACTCTTATTAGGGATACGGACTCCTATTGATTCGGACTCAAAATGTGGACCCCTCCTCTTATTACACCCACTTATTCGGGTCAATACAGTAGTTGATTTTTATAGTTTGTTACAATATAACTAAAGTTAGAATTTCTGACAGCAAGCCAATTTTTTAATACCTAAACACTTTTAGGGTCATGCACGTTATCATCTAAATATTCATGGTTAACTCTGCAAAGCGTCTGCTGTATAAATTGTCAAGAAAACAAGCACTCTGTTTTCTTGAGCCTCGTCATGTGGTAATATATGATGATGTAAAAATATCAGCTAAGATCTTAGATGGAATTCTCAACTGTGTGTAGCACGAGCAACAGTCACCAATTACTGAACAACATGTTTTCAAATAAGCAAACTGCAACAGTTGCGAAACTGAAGTTTGAGTAAATTGAATGCGACAAAATGTGCCAAATTTTACAGCTCATGATTCTTCAGTTCAAAGGTTACGCAAACTGACAACAATTTAAGCATTTTCAAAACATGCGTAAGTCTTTATTTGTTATAATATTAAATCACGACATAAAAATCGGGGCCCATGTTAATTGTTACTGACGACTACTAAGTCGTAGCGTATTAAGCATAACCTAAGCCTAGACCAAGCCCGAGCTTAAACATAATCCATGTTGTAAGCCTTAGTCTAAGCCCTAACTTCTGGACACCCGACAACCCGCTTAAGATTTAGTCCGCCCCCCTTCAAACCAAAGTCAAGTTCTTCCAGCATTGGCAAATATAAAGAGTTTTGCTACGAGCATGTGAGGTTGGCCAACCCCAACTACGTTTGCTCAAAACCTCTGGCCAGTTTACCGAGTTATCTGCAGAATTGCTCAAATGTGATTAAAAATGCATATGCTCATTTTGCAGATACGTTTAGTGCGAGTGCAATACTTGGCGACGAAAATTCAGCACCGAAGTGAGCGAGAAAGCAGGCGCATTTATGGTATTCCACTTATCAAAAAAGGTCATTCTTTAAGTCCCAGTAGAGTTGTAGAAACTAATTTTGGTTTCCAATGCCCGCCTTCAAGCCCCATCGGAGGGATCGTCGGGGTAAGGGACCTGTAAGCATGGCTCTTGGCCATGTACACAACAGGGGCTTCCTATTTTTCAAGTATATTGGCCGTATCGATACCTCCGACTCCAGTCCAAAATTAAAACAGTCCTCCTGTCTTTCAGTGGGCAAAATGTGGTCCAAAATTGTTTGCAATACCGATACGCTTGAGAATTGAATTGATTGATATTTTCTACTGAATTTCAGATTTCGAATAACTCAATTTTGAAATATTTCTAAAAAGGATCGAACGGAACCTGAGGCCCTACATTCGGCAGTACACTGCCCTTCAAAAAATTATTTTATTTTTATGTCAAGTGTGAGTTTTAACAAATATATATACAAAGTACATTCCGAATTTATTGTTCAACAAAGTATTTGCCTTGAATATTTTATATTTACGCCAACTAAAATCACAAACCGAGACTTAAGCTTTTTAGAGATTTTTGAGCACGCATTTGATTTCATTTTTGGCGTCTTTTGTTCGATGCTGTATGTGTTTGTTTTCCTGGGTTCTCAGAGTTTTTGAGCATGATTTTCCTAAAACACAATCGTTGACAGGCTATCAGTTTAGCTAAAAATAGATAAATATAGGACGCGGCAGTGTCTGTTTGTAAAATATTTTAAACCAAAACATTTAATTTTTAAAATTCCTAGTCAATTTTGATAACCATCACCGGTTTGCTTCATTTTTCGTATGTGGCAACTGCTAATAAAATCTTTCATTCATACATCAACAAATTATGCCTCATTTTCATTTTTTTCAGTCGTTTGAGCGAAAATATTTGTAAAATTACATTGATTTAAAATAAAACGGAAACGTAAAACAGATGTTGCAGTGTAAAAGTTTAGAAGATGTTTTATTTTCTGTTAATACAATTGTGACATTTTAATATTCAATAGTAGTTCCAAAATTTAATACTAAAAATAGTACAAGCACTCAAATTTTTTTATGATTTTGGATGATTTTTGTAATGCGTGGTTCACGTTACAACAGGGGAAAAATTTAAATTCTTTACTACCCTGATGTGACTGTCACTGTTTGTACCGCAATATCTTATGATATTCAGAATATCGTCTGTCAATATCACATGAAATGTTTGATGATGTAATGCGGTGTTCACGTTACCAGTTGTGCGCTTGGTACCTGTTTTGTCACTGTGCCCATGGCGGTACACACTAACTTTTTTGTTACCCATATGGATACCAACAGAAAATAAAATGTTGCACATAGCTAGGTTTTTGAAATATTGACCTACCCATATGGGTAGAGTCGAGATGTCTACTCGTAGCCCATATAGATGTCAACATAATGCACTTTCAAGCTTGCTTTTTAAAACAGCTCAGTACAGTGAGTTTTGTTTTACAAGTCTGGTTTAGTCTTTTATACAATATATCTTTGGAAAAAATCTGAAAAATTACGCAAACTATAAATATTGTTAAAACAAACTCACGGTACCCATATGGGTAACAAACCGAAGACTAGCTACCCATAGCTACAAACGTAAGGTACCCATATGGGTAGTAGCTAGCTAGCAACCTATTCATATAGGTTGTTTCTACCTCCTGCTATGGGTAGGTGACAAAACAGATCCCAAGCGCACAATCGGTAACGTGAACCCCGCATAATATCACATGATATTTTCGTCATATCTGCTATTTATATCACTACATTTTATGTCGAAGCCGAATCCACATGAGGCAAAACGTGTTATGTATATACATATATGTAATTTAATCGTTGAACCATTTCTCCTGTGGCAAAAATGTTTTACATTTCATCTCATATATTTTTAGGATTTGAAATGCGGGCTTCTTTGTGGGAGTTGATTACCATCACCGCTCAGCTAAATGAGCTGGACGGTCGCTCATCTTTTATGAAGATTTTGAACTGCGAGAAGCGTAATTTGGCATTTAAACATTTTAGCTAATACCTGAAAGTCATCATACTTACTTAGAATCCGGCAAACTTGATGGATTAAAATTGACAGTAGCGACTTATCCAACCACACTAATCTATGCTGAGGCTTTCTATTATAGAACGATTTCAAACCGTCATATATTGTAAGTAAATATTGCATTTGTAAAACAACTTTTGGCGGGAAGTATAAAAGTGCCGGTATTCCCCCGGAGATGGAGGCAGAACTCAGGTTGTACTGTGACTTAAAAGGCATCTTGCATATAATTAGCAAGAGCAATAGAAGCAACAGTGTTTGATGTTCTCTTTTTACAAGTGTGTGCAACTGGGTACCTCTCTTATTCATGCATCGTTCATGATTAAAAATTTCATTTTGTCAGCCATTATAAGGTAGGGCTAACATGTGTCAAATTTTAAAACTGTCATGCGTTAACAATACCATAACGTGAAAATTGCGTTAACACTAACACGAGTTACAAAATGCTTTGTGACACGTATTAGGATAGGGTTGTGACATGTGCTAGGATAGGATTAACGCAATTTTTGCGTTAGTGTACGGTTAACGCATGACCACTTTGAAAATTGACACGTGTTAACCTAACCTTATAACGTTTTCGGTGGCAAAATGAAACTTTCTATTGTGAACGATGCATTATTGGGTCAACTTTACCGATTTTTTCAATTTCGTACTTGGAAATATTCACATTGCATACTTTACTCCGTTTTTGCTTTCAGAAAAATGCGAATTTTACGTTTCAACCATCATATATTCTTCTAAGTAAGCAGAGATCGGCCAAAAACGCAACGCCCGGTGGCACATTTTGTACCGCACAATTTTTATTAAGTTGCACACTTTTGTAAGAGTGATCATCGACGCTTGATACAACCTATTACACTAATAGTTGAATGTTAAAGTAACTTAAAACACAATATGATATGTGCCTGCTATGCTGAACACTTCTAAATTTGGCTAATTTCCGACGGGTGTTTATTTCAGAAAATTTTTTCGTGAAATAAAGCAAAATTGGCTTTAAAACATGCATGTGGATACGGCTAGAAAGGGCTATTAAATTAGGAACTGGGTCTTTTTCAAAAACTTACATTTTCTCGGTGCTTGCACGACTAAAACTGCTTCTTAAAGCCAAACTCTTTCCCTGCTGAACTGATCGGTCCTCGGCCTGAGCTGGATCGGTTGCAGCAAACCTCGTTGCGAACCCTGGCAGCATCTCGGGTGGCTTTTGACACCGGCGGTCAACGACGACAGACATCACAGTCATTACGAGACATAAACCCACAATAACCAAAATTAACCACCCCCACCAAACTCCGATCAAGTATTGATGCGTTTCGCTGTAAGTTTTCGACTTTTGCGCTCTAAGAAATACAAAAAACACATCTAATACGCTTCGGTTACATCCTAGGCTAAAACTCAAGCTTGGGCTATGAAAGGCTTACAAATGCCTAAAGCCTAAGTATTTGCCTAAGTCTTAACCTTTAAACCAGAAATTAAAGGGAAAATCTACTACAGCACAGCGAGCTACGCTTTGCTCAAAAATATCTTGATATGAAGACGTTTTGCTTATTTGAGCTTCTCATGACCTCTCCAGCTTATTTGGCGCAGTTGACGTAAGCTGTTCTGCTTTATATAGCACTGTTTACAGCAACATTTTGAATATGCTTCGATGTAAACAATATTAAACATTAACCAAAAGTTTGCTAAAATCTTTTTGTTTCAAAGTTTGTTTTTGCACATTTGAGCTTGACGCAATTTCACCAGCAGAGTATTTAAAAGCTATTTTTTCTCCATTTTGTTGGTTCTTGAGTTATCAAAGTAGTTCATTTGACGCTATCCCAATATCGCTGGCAGAGCGAGTAATCAGTTATTCTAACATAATAGCGCAATTGCAGAAAATTTACCACCATTTGAGTTTTATTGCTTAAGTTTTCAACAAACATTAATTCTTTGTAAAAGGAAAACGGATATAGGCGGTAGAAGGCCAATAATCTATCTCGAATTTCTATAATTCTTGTTTTATTTCAGTCAAAAAGTCAAACCTACGCATCATCGTCGTTCGGACAATAATGAAAACAATGTTCGGCGTAAGTATGAACTTGACAGATCAAATCGTTTCGAGTAGCTAAGTATTCTGGCAAGGCACAGTCGACCAAGTATGGATAAATGCAATCAGCGGTTGGATTTTGTTTGCATTCACTTTCCATGATTTGTTTACACTTTGTCGCATTTATCGAATGTTCTCGCATCCAAATAAAGCAATTTTTGAAAATGTGCAACTGCGATATTTGTTTGCAAACTGAAGCGTTGCCAAATGCAATTTGTGTGCAAGCATCTGAATCAATACCAGAAATATCGGGCACTGAATATCGGGTGGTTAATTTTGGTAAGATGGAAGACGATAATAATGGTAGCTCAGTTTTTATTGTTGTTGTTGCTGCTGCTGCTGTTGTTGTTGTTGTTGTTCTGGTAGTTGTTGTTGTTGTTGTTGTGGTTGTTGTTGTTGTTGTGGTTGTTGTTGTCGTTGTTGTTGTTGTTGTCGTCGTCGTTGTTGTTGTTGTTGTTGTTGTTGTTTTTCGACAGTCGCATTTTTCTTCAGTAGGTAGGTTATGGTCCAAAGTACAGTTGTGGTATTCTTTATCAAAGTGTAGTACTTGTTCTACAGGACGATAGCATTGTTTTCGTGCGGCATTCCATGTGCATTTTCCAACACCGACAAGTGTTCGATAGCAACGCAATGTAACTTTGATTTCAGCAACAATTTCGTTGACAATATGTTTCAGTGATTTAACATTCATCACTGGAAAAAAGCGATCGGATATGCTAAAATTTTCAAAAATCCGATGAAAATCTTTATATACCAAAACCACTGTCATTTATTAAATATTTCGTGGCATAAGCGAATGCTATGCGTCAAATAACAAATTTATTTTTTGGTCAATTTTAAAAATTAAGCAAAACTGATTAATTTTTGGCGTTTGATTTGAATTTTAGTTTCATTTATCTTTTTTATTTTTTGTTAAAATGAGGAGGCTTTTCTTCCTATAACAGACCTGATGCATTTTCTGATTTAGCACCATATTCTGAAATGTGTATACCACCTATCACCAGCTAGTTATAGGTTTTCAAACCAAAGTATTCTAGAAGTTGCGCGGAACTTAAATTTACACCCAAATAAGATAATTCTAATATAAAAACGTAACATAATTTCGAAGCTTATCGTTCAGTTAATCGAAAGTTTATACAAAACCTCCTGCTAACTCGTGGTATTAGCTACTGTATTGACCCGAATAAGAGGGGGGACTGACTTTTATTTGGCCTCTCCAAAGGATACCCCCTGTTATTCTGCTGCGGACTGTTATTTATTTTAACCCACGTTCCGCGCCGTTCGTTACTGAAATATATCCTGTACTACAACTGTCGTTGAATGAGACGTTTATTTGTCTTGTGTCAATAGCTTGAGCGATAATGCATGGTTATACTTAGGAATTTGCTTCCAAAATTTGAGGTCGCGTTAAAGTTTCAATTTCAAATTATGGACCCTAATTAGGATTTAAGGACTCTATCCGCTTACGGACTCTTATTAGGGATACGGCTCCTATTGATTGGGACTTAAAATGGAGACCCCCTCTTATTATCCCCTCTTATTCGGGTCACTACAGTACGCACACTTGAAAATACCGGCATATCGTATGGTAGTAAATACCCACAAAATAAATTCAGTTTGCGCATAATATTTTCAACTGACATAGCGGGTGCGTTCGAAACTTTTCCGGTTGGCTATTAATTTAGCGGTTTGCTGTTCTAAATTTCGAGTCGATCAGCTGAATTTTTGCACACAAGTGATTTACATAAAGAATACCGAAATTTTCCATAGTACCATAACGAAACCAGAAGTAGACAACGATGTTAAATATAAACAAAAACAGATATCCGATTTTACACCCTACAACACATACTTTCTAAGAAATGGTTCGTTGACGTGCGATCCGACACCAATTGATATAATCAACGCATTTGTTTTTGCTCGCTCTCGCCGAACATCTGCTTGATGAAAAGGATCTCTAATTGGCAGACCATCTGTCAACAGAATAACAATATGTCGTTTTGGACCACGCCTTGCCTTGTTTGTATCCGGTCCCGATTTTCCATGCTTTCCGTCGTTTGGCTTTATGTCTGACTTGTGTTCGTCGCCATTGTCGCCTTCAACACTCGTGTCAACAGTGTCACACCGCAGCACTCCGAATGTCACAATCATTGCCGAATGTTGTAGTGTACTTATTCCATACCGTGGCAGCATTCCAGACGCAGCAATTTCAAAATCAAATAGTGTGGATCCAAATGTTGGCAACAAGTCAACGTTAACTTGATCTGAAAATCGAACAATTCCAACCCGGAAGTTATCTGGCCATTGGTCATATCTTTTGGCCTCTTTGCGACCGTCCTTGTTTCTCCCGATTCCGGCATCACGACCTTCTCCACCGCCGCCTGCTTCGATATTTAGATGAATCTCATCTAACAACGCGACGACAACACCGATCATAAATTCACGAATTCGATGAAAATTTCTGGCGTCATCGCTTTTGATCGATCCTGAATCATCGACAACAAACATGACGTCAACGTTTGTGTCGAATCGAGTAATGATTTGTGTCGATACTCGACGACGATCGACGTCAGCATTCTTCGTCAACGGTCGCGGCGTGACGTTATCGCTTGGTGATGTGGCTGGTAGCGGCGACCACAGACGCTTACCGTCACCGAGGCCCAAGTGCCCAGCGGCGTCAATTACAAATAATGTGGAGCATTTTTCAATTTTTTTAAATTTTGTTATTAACGACGCATTATCAGTTCGTGGAAGTGCAAACGACATTTGAATATCGGACACAGTTTCTCTGATACAAGTCAAGCATAGTAGGACTAGCATTAGTTGATATTCAGGAGCCATATTCTGAAATGCCTACAACGTTCACAGTGCTGGTTGCCCTAACAGAAGAGTCGGCACCACATAATTTATCCTAAATTAAAACCGCTTTGACGAATATTTCTACGGTGTAAAAATGGAGAGTCACGTTGATTCTCTCCGAAATAGGCTTTTCGAAACTATACAACTGAGTCAGAATTCGACTCCATCAGAGTCACATTCGACTCACTGAGTGGCACGTTTAAATCTGGCGGAGTCAAAATTAACTCAGTTTGTGTAGTCGCGAAAAGCCTATTTCGAAGAGCTTCAATTTGACAAACCATTTTTTGCAGTGTATAAAATTTGTAGGTACGTACGTTTATTGTTTTCGCTTTCTTTAAAATTATTATTTTGGGAAATTGGTAAGTTAGCCAAATATTTGTTTTGATAATTACCTAGGTAAACAATGTTTCCCATTCTAAAACGGATGGGTTGCATCCATGAGCTATATCCCACGATAACACGAAAACACCAAAAAATTTTACCCATTTTTCGATATTTATTAATTTTTTTACCAGTATTTTTATATACCTACTGGCGAAAAATAAAACAAATTTTGGCACTTTTGTACTTTTCCCTCGCCACTACGCAAATGTGGGGGGAAGCCTTTTCACTTGTAACATAAAAAAGGTTTTGTTTCCCTGTTCAAAACTAGTTTCTAGCGCGAAAATTTTTCGTCAATTTTGCGTTATATTTTTCAGGTGAGAGGATGTACCCCTTGCGATTTGAAAGAATACAAGCAGAATGAAGTGCTACCGCCCCCAAGCCCCGTCGCTAAGCATTTTATTATTAAAAAACCTAAATTACTGAAATAATTATGAACTGTTTTAGCGCGAAAAGTATGCGAAGCACTTATTGCTGGTCTTGGGGGGCAGCAGCCCCATCTCGTTAAGTATCCTCCCCTAAAAACAAAATTGCTTTGGCGGGGGCCAGCTTTACAACAATGGGGAGTTACAAAGCTGCCCAAATTTTAACACTTCATTTCTAAAAGATTCGTTTTACATTAATTTTGATCAGCATGCGTTTCCGTCTCAAGTACTTTTACTATCGGCGTGTGGGCAACATTTAGACAAGCATGTAGACTGGACACAACTGCTTTACTGTGGCCATTAGTAATAAAAAGAAAACTAATCTATGAACCTTAATAAATTTGTGATCTTTTCAGCTCACCTTCATTGCTTTTTGTAATAAACAGCATTGACCGGAGTAGTTTTTGTGAGTCCAAAATTTTGCGCACACGAGCTAAATGCTTTAAAGTTGTAATCAATTTTGAAGTAAAATTTTCCCATTCCTTTTCAGAATTTTTAATACAACAATTTTTTAAATATGGTACAAAGCCAATAATACTATCAAAAGCAGATTTTGAAACCTATGAGTCAAAATTCCGATAAAATTTGGGTTATTCCGACTGGCTAATATTTCGATGCCGGAATACAGATTTTTCGGCTTTATGAGTTTTTAAGGTAATTGAGCTTTTAGATTTTGTCTGTTGTTTCGTTCGTTTGCAAATCGGCCCATGTATAGAACAGGGGTTTCCAGTTTTCCAGGGTGGAAAACTTATGACCAGGAGTGCAGCGCAGCCACTCCTATATGACAGCCTGATTTTCCACAGGTTTGGTAGGAAAAATGACAAGCATAGATTATGCAGGGGCAAACTGGAAAATTCATAAGCCTGGAAATCCCCTTGCGCGGTACAAGGGAAAATTTGTAGTGTAAAGTTTGTTTGGAACTTTAGACATTATAATTTTCCTCTTTTCCCGTTTCCCAACCAAAACCTATGCTTCAGATTTTTTCTACACAACCAAGGAAAATCTAGGCATTAAAATTTTCCATTTTTTCCCGTTTTCCAACCAAAACCTATGTTTCAGATACATCTTACCAACCAAAAGAAAATCTAGGCATTTCAATATTCCACTTTTCCCGTTTTCCAACCAAAACCTATGCTTCAGATTTTCTTTATCAGCCCAAGGTAAAAATTTAGGCATTAAAATTTTCCAGTTTTCCCGTTTTCCAACCAAAACCCTATGCCCTGCGCTTGAATTTTCAACTTTTCCATTTTCCCGCTTTCCAACCAAAACCTATGCATCAGATTTTCTTTATCAGCCCAAGGTAAAAATTTAGGCATTAAAATTTTATATTTAACAAAAACTCAATGTGAACACGCACTGTTTCGCAAAGTCCCGTAAACAGACCTATACAGTACAGCGTGAATTGTTCTTAATCCCCGCCCACCAGCTAGCTAAAGGTTAGTTTTGATTTTTTCGGCGGAGGTACGGAATATGGACCCCCTAGGAATTAAATAAAAAACAAGTGCCGTTTTTAGCGCTGCAGGGTCCCCGGCTGAATAGTTATGGCCATTTAATTTTTAACTTTTTACCATATAAAAATATGACGTACAACAATCAAATTCGTGTAAAAGAAATAAACCTGGTTCAAAGTTTATATTTTACGAACATGTGAATGATAGAATCTTCTTGTTTCAATCTGTGCGTGTTTGCACTATAATTTCCAGGGCCATATTAACTTCTGAACCGTTGGTGATGCAGCCATAAATATGGTATCGTTGAATTCAACTCGTCGAAATCTATATGGTGCATATTTCATCAACATATTAGGTTGTCCAATAAGAAGCCTCCTTTCTCTGTATACTACTTTTTGAATATATACATCTCAAGCGTACTCAGTGGAGTACGCGTCGTAATAAAAACTGTGTACAGCTTGTGAATTTCAATACCTGGTGGCAGAGTAGTCTGCGTGATTGCGTTAAACACCGCTAGTAGCTTGTTCCAAAGGTGTTCGAGCTCTCGTCCTAGTGTTTAAAATGTACTTCACTGTGTAGGTGAATTTCGATCAAAGCGAAAACATTGCGTGGACATTTTTGTAATGTTCATACAATATCTGCATAATATATTTAAAACCCTATAAGTAGTCAATTAATGACCGTAAAAGACGGCGGATGTGCGTGCGGTACCAACGTAATATGTGAGTGACATTGAGACAAGCGTTAACTTAAGTTTTGTAGTTTTGAATTAAGTCTTTGCTTTTATTTAAACACGCATATTAATCTTCCCAAATAGCCCAAAATAACTTAACTCAAGTCTCTGCAACCCATCGAATGCCTTTATCAGATTGAAATAATCTCAATTCTTTTGAATTAATCTCATGAATTCCTAAGTATAAATTTCTGACACTCAAGTATAGAACAAAGCGTACTGTTTTTCAAAATTGTATTTACTTAGCTAACGGATTGGAAAATGAATCATATGAAAAGCAATTTTCTGTTTGTTAGTAAAATTTGTTATTTTGCACTATCTGTTCTGTTGAGCGCATGACTATGAACAACGTCCAAGGCTTTACACGCTTTGAAATAGATATATTCTGATATTGAAGAGACGTTTCTGTAATATTTGAATAATCTGGGTCAGAATAATCCATGGACATAGGAAGTGATGGGTAAAGTAAAAGTAAAAGGCAAAGAAAAAGGCAAAGGAAAAGGAAAACGCAAAGGAAAAGGCAAAGAAAAAGGCAAATGCAAAGTAACAGGCAAAGGAAAAGGAAAAGCGGTGGCGACTGAGATGCAGGAAAATGGTAGCGGAAGTGTAGCTGAAGGCGCTTTGGCTGCTGCGGGAGAGCAAATGTGGAATGTATTGGATCTGGAGGCGTACCAGGAGGGCCGCTCGCCGCAGTTGCGAATGGAAATGGGGACTGTGGAAGTGGGGTTACAGTTATTGGATCCGGCAAAACTACCTCGTCCTCCCCTACCTTTGCCAAAGAGATTGCACTGGGTAGAAATGGTGCCGGATCCACCATCACTGGAGATGCCTGTGGCGGAGTTTAGTCCGGTGTTAAATCTGGAGGAAACAGTGAAACGGGATATTGAGGCAAGGCAACTACATGAAAAAGAGGCTTTAGAAAATTTCCAACAGGCGCTAAAAGGGATGTATTCGCCGGGAGGTTTTGGGATAACGGAAGTGGAGAGCGCGTTCGCAATAGTAAAAGCGAGGGCGCGAGATGTGGAAAATAGTTGGTCCCTGAGGAAGGAGGCGGACTTGGAAGCGATGAAAATGGCTAAGAAGTTACGGATGTATCAGGAGTTAGCGAAAGGAGCTATGCGGGATCTCTTGGGTTACGGGGAACGCCTAAGTCAGGAGAAGAAAAAAGTGGTTCAGTTGGAAATCGCGCAAGCTGCGGCTATGAACCAGCAACGGCGCGCACAAGAGCATGTGACAAGGACAGAGGAACTGGTAAAGGTGGCTGAGGAGAGAGTGAAGCAGAAAGAGGAGAAGTTGACTAAGGCATGGGATGAGGTTTTGACCTTGGTAGGAGAGAGGCGGCAGCTCGAAAACCATTTGCGCGAATTGACTAAGGCACGAGAGAACGCGACACCCCGCGGATCGGGCACGGAGACTCCACCACCTAGCGCAGCAGTGGGGGAGAATGTAGTGCGGTCCTCTCGGCGGTGGCCAAGAATACAGGCTCAGGAGCAGAAATTGAAGGAGGAATTTTGGAAGCAGTTGGAGCGACCAAGGGTACAGGAAGGGCAACAAGCTATTAAGACAGAAGGAAGCCAGGCACCAGCACCTGGGTATGTCCGGGTGGTGGGAGCATCAGGCAAAATGAAATAAAGGTTTTGATCAACAAAGGCGTAGGGCGTCTTCACAGAGAGGGCGCGCTACTTCTAGAGGCCAGACACGGGGATACGTACGACCGGCAGCAGGGTCGGTGGTAAGCAGGACCGAGGAAAGGAAACCACGTGCACAACGCGGCAGCCGTGCAAGCACAAGTTGCAGCAGGGCCTCGGGGATAAGTACAGGTGATACGGGGGGTGATTTCGAGACCACCCGCCGCGATGAGAGGGGTATGGCCACAGATAAGTCTGTTATCAGGTTAGCGGTACCCTGCAATGGTTGACGGTCAAGTGGAACAAACGCGAATTGGAGATGGTCGACGCATTATTTATCGTCGACAAGTAGAGAATGTCCGCCAACAAATTCGAGAAAATTGTCAGTTGCAACGGCATCAGAGGCAGGCAACGCAACAGCTGGGTAAGGATGTGGAACAATATGCACAGGAGTAATTGGATCAATATTATACAGACGTTTCGACATTGACGCACAGGCTTCATTTTTATTGGACCTAATCGGGTTGGCTAGTATGTGTCGGGGTGCTGAGGGTACTGATATGCTAGTTGGGCAGGAAGTAAAAGGAATTTTCGTGAATACATTGGTGGTTCAGGGTGCTGTATTTCGTTGGTATGCGATTCCGGGAAACTGTGGGGACAACTACATTCGTGGTCTTGGGTCGACCGAAATTGCTGTATATGCTCGTTAGAAATAAAAAAAGAAATAAAAAATTGTTGTGCTTACTTGTTATTAATGTCAGTCCCACGTTACCGTTGGTTTGGTTCGCACGTAAAATGTCTGCCCCAGTTAAGTTTTTCACGGACAATGTAGAGTACGGCGATAACTATGTACGGACATCGAACATTAGCTAGCTACCGTGTCCAGACATTGTTCTAGTTTTTGCTGAAATGTCCGGATAGTTTAAACAAAGTTTACTTCTCGCGAACCATTAAGGTTGGGTACAAACCATGTTTTTCGAATAATATTGGTGCAATTTATACTTTAAATTACATGTAAGGTGCTTTCTATGCTTGTCTAAGGGCATGTCAAGCATCTTTGTTTTCGGTTTCCGGACATAGTTTCTGTGAAACAATTCATCGTTCGCTATTAGCTACTGCTGATCTACCGGACGTTGTAGCATTTGTGCGTATCACTTAACGGACACATTGGAGCATCAAATTAAGTGCAAGCCGAATCAACCATATCGTAGGACTGACATAATTGTATTGATGTGTTTGTATAATATACGCGGTATAGTTACGGTAAAAAAGGCGGAAAAGTAGGGCCATAAAATTGGATTCGATGCAAGGGTCGGCATCTGTGCCGGAGAGGGTTGTAGGTGGCAGTGCCACACCAAACCATATTTTAAGCTAAAAACTAAAACTAAACAAAAATCCAAGCACTAAACCACACCTTAGCGGAGTCCCTGGATTCTGGCTGCACCTAGTCTCTCTGAGAACTTATATAAGTTAGGCTTCGGCGTTGCTTTAGGGCGTAAAGGTATAAATTGCGGTTATGGCGGCTATGCCGCAATGTTGGTCTTATTTGGGCCCTGCGTGGCCATATTGATTAGCGTTGCATAAAAATATTGCCTATTGTTGCGCAAAATGACATAGCTAGGGCTATGTCATGACATGTGCTCCCGTGTTGTTGTTCTTTGTGGCTGAATGGTATTATGTTGTTGTTGATAGTCTGGATCGGAATTTGCATTGCGTCTACGGAGTATATGCTCGGTATGAAATGCAAATTAGGTCGGTAGCCAGGTCAAGAAATCAGTCTTGACGTGGATTCGTAGAAACTGCGGCGAGTTTTATTTAGTTTTTCACAGTTTAAGTTGCATTTAGGACAGTCGGTTGCAGTTTGTTTAGAGTTTTGGAACTTGGATTTAGGAATTATTTTTGGGAATTAGGAGTGCCACGGAAGGCTCGGGATGCGAAAGAAATTCGGGGATCGTGTTGGACTTGTGGTAACGCGTTGCTTGGATTGTATATACACAGTAACTTTAGTTACTGGAGTTTTATGGGTAATTGAAGGGAGAAACTTGGGGTTAGCCATTCTAACGGGATTAGTTGGCTGGAATTCGGAGAAACCGGAAATTTGTGTCGTTCTAACGGTATTAGGATTGCACGGATTTGGAAATTTAAGAAGAATTTGGATTATTACTATTATTATCGGTATTTATTGGTTTGTTATTGGTCTAGGGAAATAAACGGAGAAAAGGACTACAATTCTGAACCGGAGCTGTATATATAGCGTCATTGAGAAAGAACTCACAGTGAATTTGGTGGTTGAGTCGGCAACAGACTGTTGATTTGTAAGGTGTTAGGTGTGTATTCGTCCGTAATACGGTGCGGTTTATTGGGAACCTCAACGCTCAGGAAATGACACGGTCGGTTGTAGCAGTTTAGTGGCCCCACAAGGGCCGATCTCGATGAAGCCTCTCACCGGAGTGTTGGAACTTATATACGTCTTGCACGATCCCTAGTTCGAACTGGAATCGAACCTCGCCCTTCTTGCGCTCGAGTCAAGCCGCTACCACTACACCACGCGGTCGATTGCCACAACTTCATATTCCGGTATATAGTGTCTGTACATGCAGGGATGGGAGTCTCGGTCTCGGCAAGTCTCGGTATGGAACCGAGAACAAGTGCCGAGGATTCAGCAAGTGTATGATTGTATTGTTGAAGTAAGTGATGGCTGATGAATAAAATTTCCCTGTGAAATTATGAAATTTCATAGTTACGTAGAACGTAGGTAATAATTAGGAGCAAATATTCTGAAAAAACAAAAATGCTATGAAAAGCGCAAAAACTGCGAAAAAAGCATTAGAAATAATTTTTTTAAAAATTATAATTTTTTCGGTTATGAGCAAAAATTGGCCGAGACCGAGATTATTCTTGACTGGTCTCGGTAGTCAGGCCTCGGTCTCGGTTTTTAACTGAGACCGCCCATCCCTATATACATGTATGGCAATCTATGGTTTACATTCACTTACCGTGAACATTTACCGACACTGAGCTGGCAAAATTGAAATTTTGCATCATGAGTTCACCAAAATTGGTTTTGCTTCTCGCTAGTTGCTTGAGGGTTCTCCTTCCTTTATTGCCTCTCTCAGGTACCTGTAATAAATCTTTTGAATAACTGGCAGGTATATTCATGTCGGTACATCTTATAGCTCGCTACACATGTTTTACCGTAACTGCTGAGCTTTCGCCATTCCTGTGGAAAGTGTCATTTGCGTGAGGATTATGTTGAGGAAGCTCATTCAAACTCGTATTCCCCCATCGAAAATTCCTGGATCCGAGTCTGGTCCAACCGCAGTACATGCGTAACCACTGGGAAGTATAGGAGGTTGTGCCACTCTAGTTGTATGTTAAACTAAAAACCAAAAACAAATTCAAAACCCAACCTTACACGTAGGCCTTGGCTCCATCTAATCTGTCTTAGAACTTAAGATAGACTCAGGTGTGGCTTAACGGCGTGCTTGATGTTGTTGACCAGTTTCTTTATGCTAAGCCGAGAAATGAAGCCCATTCAATTGATTTTGTCCATAGGTGACGTGGTTCGAGAGTTGTGGCTGCTTGTGCAGGACAATTGAAAAATAGCTGGTGTCGCGCGGTCCTGCCTTACAATTCGAACGGATGTCGGCTACAGAAGTACCTAGGCGTTGGAGAATCCTCAACTTTTTAGAGAAGGGAGGTCGGGTGTGTCTTATTCCCACATGTAGTGCACGGAGGGTCTAACAACTATGTTGACCCCACTTTTTGGGCTACACATCCCACATTTATTTCTGTTTTAGTTCATTCTTGAGACAGTCAACGAAAATTTACCGACCGACCGTCAAAAAACTCGATAAAGTAGCTTTGAAGCAAACTCGGCAGAAGCGGAAACACATCCGGTGTGGCCAGAAACTTCTGGATTCGCTATTTGTGAACTCAGATTTTACATATATTTGGCTCAGGCGTTGTCTCGCGATTATAATTTCGCCGTCCTGAACTCGACACTTTTGATGCGATGACACATTTTGTGCCATATATCTTTATTAATTTCAGCTGCAAGTCGTACGTATATACCTGCAGTGCTTATGTTTTACAGCTTATGAGGAATAATGTCAGGATACGACGCAAATCCATTCGCGGTTAGTTTATAAATTTACTGTGTATTGTCTTTATGTAACCTGTGTACGTGCAGCGTGCTGGTATACGTAGGTGCCGTATAAGTGCATGTGCAAAGTGCGTCTAGTATTGTAAGACCTTGTACATATTACGCTAGAAAAATAGTGATATCGGACGCGTGATGTATTGAGTGGCGCGCTTGACTGGTGAGCAAGAGGTCCGAGGCTAAATTAACGGCAGCATTCATATCTTTCTCCAAAATTAGTTAAAAACTAAGTATGTCTCCACAATCCAGTACGTTGGAGAAAGGAGTTGACCCGACCGTGCAGTTTTGATGCGCGTTACACCCATGCAGATTATCTAAAATCTTTTTGCAAAAATATTTGTAATAGTTTGATTGTGTTGGAAAAAATTTCCAAATTTTTTTAATGTTTTATTCATTGGGGAATCATTCTAATTTTATTTCAATTTTTAAAAAATTATATCAGGATCCTACAGTGCAGTCCGCGGTGGCGCAAGGTAGCAGTGCGGCTGCACAGTCAGCGATCGATAACTATAATCCGTTTGATGAGGGCGGAAATACGACAGGAGAAACAAAGGTGAGATTTTTTCTAATTCACATGTGCAAGAAATTTGTAACTGAAGTTATTCCTGTTATTCCATTCTTAAACCATGTTTATTCTAAACTTCCTGAAAAAATCTATGTTGCCTATTCAGTGTCGTAGGCAACCTCGTGATAATTTGAATCGATTAAAATTCTTGCAACACAAGCATTTTTTATCTTTTGACTGATAAACAAGTAGCGATTAATTTTCATCATAAACACTCTTGTTCATGTGCCATATTGATCTTAATGTTTTAGCCATCCGCAAAACAGCCAAGTGGTGATGGGTATGAACCACCGCCAGCGTACTCGCCACAAGCGTCGCAAGCCGTGCCCCCCATATATAGAGAGTCGTCTGCTGCTACGATTGCACCAAACTCAACCAGTGCCAGTGCAAGCACTCCGAGTAATACCGGTACCAACAGCTTGGGCAGTCAAATACCGTACAGTGCGCAACAAGAAATGATGCGCAAACAAGAGGTTTGTTTGAAGCTGAGTGTGGTTTTTAGAAAGTTACGTATGTAGTAATGGGTCGTAGTGGAATATTTTTCTATTTTACAACGGAAGAGAATTATGTATTTATCTAGATTTAAGATTTTGGGTGCCTGCTGCTGGTGTCAGTGTAGTGCAGGGTGGCGGCAAAAGTTGGCGGCTCAGATTCAGTTGTGGAATAGCAGAATCCAACAAGGTGCGGTAATATGTGGTTTCATTTTTAAACAAATTATAAATCTGAAAACTGATGTCGGGCTCTGAATAATTGTTGATTGCGAAATAAGTAGATCACTGGAGTAATAAATGTTATTAGAATTTTCAGATCGAAAGCAATGTTCTAATTTGGTGTTCTGAAATAAATTGTCGATATATCAGAAATTTGCAAAATTCAAGTTTCGGATTCATATTCAGCAAGTTAGCAGTGGATTCGGATTCAGTGCACCCTAGTGTAGTTTTTCTGTTCCGAATCTTAACTGCAAAAGAGCTGTATAACTCATGACTTAAAGTGGCATTTTATTTGCCTTGTTTGCATTAGATTCTTTCCACTACGAGATTATGAACCTAGGCGAGTGGCTTTCACTCGGAAAATTATATAAATAGGCAATCAGCTTATATGTAGATTTTGCAAATTTTAACAGTTAGCTATGGTAAAATTTTAGGCACTTTAGTTAAGTTTTCATTTTTAACTTTTCAGCATAAAAGTAGCTAAGTGTCTAGTTTTGGCTTATGTGCATATATATTTGCTTTCGTTTTCACTAGGAATTAGAAAGAAAAGCAGCCGAGTTGCGTCGCCGAGAGGAAGAACTTCAGCGTATTCCAACATTAGGTATATACCTATGCAGCTACTGTAATACCTGTAGGCAACGGTGATTACGATAAGCGGTTGCCCCCTTTCAGCTAATTAGAAGAAGCAAAATAAAAAATTTTAAAACTTTATATTCGTGATACAAAAGCATAAAGGCCGATCACCCTTAAAAATCCAGGAACCGCCAATGTCTACAGGCTGACTTTTTGTAGAAGTGTACGTCAAATGAAAACGACGTGGAAAAGAATTCGTTCCAACTTTTTAGTCGACTTGTACTTGCAGTAGATTACATGGAATCAAAACAGCCGCATAGGATTTGTCAATTTAGTCAACGAACTTTTTTGCGCTACACTTTATTGGTGTTCAAAAAAATCCTTATTTTTAGAATGTACTTATGTACTGAGAATGAGAGGTACAGAAAGCATGTATATAGGTTTTTTAAAACACTTGATTGTGTTTAGTTTTTAACTTTTTAGTTCGTGACAAAAATTTTCCACCATTTCCGTCTTGGTGTCCAATTGGCGCATGCTTCTATCAGGATATATCGGTCGAAATTCCGAGTCAATTCCAACGAGTGGTTAAGTTGGCGTACTATCTGTGGATGTGTAAGTGTAATGTAGACTGTGAGTTTCTTTTGAATTCTAGCTAGTATTGCTCCTTAGCTGCACTAAGATTTGGCTAGATGAAACGGGAGTTGGCGTAAGGTAAACTTGAACACTGCTCTTTTCATGGTCAATCGGCTTTGATTAACAGAAACCTTGGAATTATAATCAAAACTTTGAATGTGGAGCTGAAGACAGGGTTTTTGCAAAGCCAGAGTCACTGCGACAGTAGGAACGTGCCGGTACCAAAATTTTAAGACATAATTTTCCTGATCAAACGCAGTGATATACAGGATTTAGTGAAATTGATAGCTTTTCACCTCACTGTTATGTGCAAAAAGTATCGGCAAAGCTGCTCGCCGATTCGTAGCGATGTCGATTGATCGGCACATCCCTATGTGACAGGTTTGATTTGCAGTCGGGCGCGATGTCTGCTTTGAAAAATGATAATTTACAAAGCTAGCCTCAAACGCGTAAAAGGTATCACAGATAATCATTTCTTAATTCTGCCGGAGTTTTCTGTTTTATATCAGCCGTTTGTTGAAATTTTCATTACTGAACGATTATAAAATCATCAGAACCTAAATATTGTGCAAATTTAGCAAACATTACATAATATATACGTATATTTAAACGTTCATATTAACATCACTGATGACTGCATGTCATGTATTGTTCTTTTTTAGTTTATTCACTCACACTTTTGTTGAATTTTATTGGCTCGGCGGTGTTGTTTTTTATTTCACCAACTGATATGAGCTACGGAACACAATTTGGTGTTTCAATACTACAAATTGCGTTGTTTATTCCATGTTCTTATGTCATTTGGTTTCGACCATTGTACAAAGCGTTTCGGTAAGTGCTTGAAAATAATTGTAATATAATATAATGCTGTTTTTAAAGCGAACGCTTTTAAATTACGTTTTAAGGTGTTAGTAACCGTTTAGTTAATAATTTATTACTATGGATTATATATCGGCTACATCCCAGGCAACAACCTTGGCAGTACCTAATTTTTCCCGTTTACAGTCATACGTTGCTTGAAATTTGTCTAAAATGTGCTTTCCATGCAGTAATTTAACAGGTATACTATTTCGAGCAGCTAATACATCGCGAAACGTAAGTTTATAACAAGCATTAAGTTAACTTTCCGACAAATTTGCCTAGCTACACTGGCACATGCCGTATTAACCCAAGCAGGTCTCAGAAATAGCGGTGGTGGTAACACCAAATGCGGAGAGACATTGTTTTCAGGAACGATAGTTCATTCAACTTTATGGTATTTTTCTTTGTGATGTTTGCACAAGTCATAGTGACCGCGTTTCAAGCGATGGGCATTGGCCAATTTGGCACATGGTAAAAAAGCGTTTATCTTTGGTTCAATGGTTTTGTTTTGTTATGCATGTGCTGCCTAATGGTGTTGTAGGGTGCTACCTGCATGCATGTATTTTTGTTTTGCTTATTGCTTTCTTTTGTGAAATGGTTTGCAATATGTTTCGGTTTAACGGATTAAAGCAGGCTTTATTGAATGTTTTGCCCACTTTTTGTTGTGAGTGAACCAAAATTAAGTAACCTTGATTAATCATTTTTAGACTATGTGGGAAGTCGTATTTTATCTAAATAAATTTGGCGGGGATCTTTCTGGAAGTTGAAAGTTGAAAGCCTTTAACAGACTGTTGTAACCAGGGTGCAGGGTGCAAAGCGGAACTGGATTATACCGGAATCGGAACAACAAATTTATACCGGAATCGGAACTCAAATTTTGTGACTATACGGATAATTTGCATTAACCAGTATCATATTGATTTAGGGTGTCTGTTGGCTGACAACAGTTCTCAAAAACGTCACATGAACAAATTGGCAATCATTTTTGGCCATGTAAATTATTGATAAATTAACTTATCGAAAACAATTTGATAGATAAATGATGAAGAATTTTTATACAACATATCATAGAAAGTCCTAAAATTAAATATGGAAATTCCGATTCCGATTAATTGTGCAATCGGAATCGGAACTTGTTTTGAATTGGAATTACGATTAGAATTCCGATCCAAAACGAGAGCCGATTACGATTCCGATTGCACAATCTATCGGAATCGGAATTTCCATATTTTAATTTTAGGCCTACTTGTTGTGATATGTTGTATTAAAATTCTGCATCAGTTATGTATTAATTTGTTTTTGATGAGTTAACTTATCAATAATTGATTGTAGTTTAATTTTACAAAGCTAAAAATGACTGCCAATTTGTTCATGCGACGTTTTTGAGAATTGTTGCCGGCCAACAGACACCCTAAATCATCAATATTATACTTGTTAATACAAATTATCTGTGTAGTCACAAAATTTCGTATTTCCGATTCCGATCCGGTATAATCTAGTTCCACTTTGCACCCTGGTTGTATCTGTATTACATTTTTTCTGTTAGTGTTACATTCAGTTTGATTTGTTACGTCTTTTTTAATAAATAACATAAAATAGCGTTAGCTGAGCTCATCGAAAATTGTCAAGGTATGGTGTTTTGTGTCTTATTGTTTCGGTTTTTATTTCATCGCTTCGGTTTGTGTTATTTTTGTTTGATTCTGTTTTATTTTTAACAACAGCCGGCTCGAAATACATTGGGGATTCGATATTGGTATTAAGTTCAGCATCATCTCAAAATGTGTACATTAAATATTTTGTATTGATGATGACTTGATTTTAGATCTGATTCAGCAATAAATTTCATGATGTTTTTCTTCGCGTTTATCGCACACTGTTGCGTTTGTGGGATTTCGGCTGCAGGCCTGCCCTATGTGTCATGGTACGTTCTTAATTAACCCACAACGTCTGCTCAATGTTATTCTTATACACTTCATGGAGAAAATAATTGCTGTTTTGGTTTGATTCGATTTTAAAATGAGGAATGGAAAGTTACTTGACTAGGTTTGATTTTCAGAATTTGTGCGACCAATTTTAAGCTTAGCAACGTATATGATAATATTGTTGATAAAGTTGGTCGAAAGTCTTTTATTACACATGTTGTATTAAAAACATTTTGGTATTGGATATGGATACTTCTTTATGTTATTCAAGTCATTCTGTATGGCTACTTTTGTGGAGGCAAACTGATACAAGTACCGGATTTTTGGCTGAGTAGTCAGACGAGGTGTACAAAATTGTTGAGCGTTTTTTATATGTCATAGAATTCATTCTCATTTAGTGGTGTGTGGACCGGAATTATACTTATCGGGCGTGGCAATGTGAAACTCGCACTAGCAGTGTATTGCTTTGTTGTCGCAGCGCTATTTGCGTTAGCATGCGCTGTCTCGGTGTGGTGTCTAATGAAGGTTTGTTTCCGCTTGTTCGCTTGCATGCACCTAGTCGAGTTATTTGGGTTCGATTTGATTTTTTGTATGAATAATGTAGTGACAACTGAGTGGAGTGGAAATTTGGTTTATTGCCTACACACGTAAAAGCGAACATAAAAATTACGTGTGTATCTTTTAGTGGATTTAATCAATATAATGAGGCTTGTTTATCATATCAGCTAGAGTTACGCGTTTTTACATTGCGCGGCAGAGAATCAGTAACTCATAAAGTAGAAACTGACGTTGACCCGTTTGCTTGTTTGTATGGTTCATATTTTGTTGCTTTTGATTTTTAAACAACGGTTTAAGTTTCGCTTGCATTTTGTTCGTATCACCAAAATTCTATTATTGCTAATGTATGGCACTTCATAATCTTAGTTAAGCGTTATTGTAACGGTTTTGTTTACTTTACAAGTAATATTCTCCCAATAAAGAGTAGTCAAATTGCCGTTTAAGAGATATGTGTATTTCGGCTTAAAACTCATGAATTTTAATTGTTACATAATTTACAATTTTACACGTTTTAATTGTGACGGGAGAGTGTGATAAAATAGTGCTGTGCTATATTCCATAAGACTAGACAACTATAGCCGGTCTCTATTTCTGCGTTATAAACTATTAGTTCTACTAACGTTCTCGAATTAATATACTTATCTTGGCTAACAATCATTGTGTGTGTTTGAAAAAATATTATCTACTACTAAACGTATATACTTATTACACTGTTTCGATATGTGAGTTGTTGTAACCGTATGAATTTCGGTTTTGTCTATTAGGGTTTTTTTCCAGCTGTTTGCCCACGGTATTTCAATCGTTTTAGCCTTCGAAAATTTGACTCTTGAACGCTTGCCCACACTGGCTCCAACTTAAACATTAGCCAGAGCCTAAACCTATTTGTAAGTCTCAGCATCAAGTTCAAGCTCTGTTGAATTTGAAAAATTTCTAAATGTGTACGGGAAAGACATACAAGATGCGTACGAGAAGCACAGTAACCTTTGTCTTGAAATTTAGGTTCATTTTGTATAAATGCAATCGTGCCCAAATTTGGATTCATTTTCTTATATTTGGCTCAGGAGAATTTAACATTTAGATGCTGTAAAGTGAAATTGTTATATACATACTTAGGAAATTGTATGAATTTTCTTATTTTATTTCGAGAATTATGAATTTGGTAGTTTTATAGCGGCTGGTTTAACGCGTTGGCAGTGATTGGTCGCGGCGGTCATTTCGTCCCAGTTGCAGCGTTTATGTTCGTGATTGCTGCGTGTTTTTCGCTGTGCGGTATCGCGTTTGCGTTATCTCTCATACAGGTGCGGTTTTTAGATTATTCAAGTTGAAAATTATATCTCAAAAATTGGTCAAACTAACCGTGAACGGGCTTGCATAGCGACGAGCTTGATTTTTGCCACAGTATAATTTCCGGCGAAGTTAAAAATTGTTTTGTGTTTATATATATTTGTAGTAAAAAATTTGACAATGTGTATATTTAAATCAATATAATATTGTTTCGGTTAGTGTGACCAAGAAATGTTTACTATGACATTGTCCAAACTAGGCCGGCTCTTGTACGCTTTCGCCACTCTTAAGGTTAAAGCTTATACACAGGCTTAGGTTTACATAAAGGTTACAATGTTAAAAGTGCGGTAGGTTAAGATAAGTCTTTTCGGAAATTGAAGCCTAACCATGTGGGCGAGTGTATAAGAGCTCAGGTGCCAAACTCCAAGCCAGAACGTTTTAGTTTTTAGATATAAAATAATATATGTTGTTTACGTACTATGTTATTGTTTTCATTCGTAATACGTAGTTTCCGAGCTTGCATCGAAGCAGTAGTCAAACGTAAATCGTTTCGTCTACATAATTAGTTTTTAATTTATTGATGAGAAATTGTTGTTCAGTTCAACTAGAAGCTGTACAAACAGCTGCTTTTAATGAAAATATTAATGTAATTAGTAAAATTTGGTCCAAAAATCACGGATAACAGCGGCAGCGGTAAATGTGTTTCTACCTTTTCAAAATATGTATATACAACTGAAGATGAGTTAATGGAATTTGATCAACTTTTCAGAATATCATTATGGTCATTCCACAATGGACTTTGTCCCAGTATTGCAGTACTCTTATTGCTTGCGTTGCATTTTTTAATTTCTGTGTTAAGGGCTGCCAAAGAGGTTGTTGTTGTTGTTGTTGTTGTTGTTGTTGTTGTTGTTGTTGTTGCTGTTGCTGCTGCTGTTGTTGTGTTGGTTGTTGTTGTTGTTGTTGCTGTTGTTGGTTGTTGTTGTTGTTGTTGTTGTTGTTGCTGTTGTTAATGGTTTTTATACGAAATGGTGTGTGCATACCCACATAACATTTAAATATTTTCCACAGTTTAGGTTTGGTTGTGCTTATCACGAAATTCGCTACAAGCTTGAGATTAGGCCTTATCGTTAGCTAGGTTTACGCCCGGATGTGGGTAGACCTACGTTTCTCTTAGTCAATGTGCGGTGTTCAGCTTTGTAAACCTTAAGCCCTATTCACACATGTAATTTTTTGCAATGTGGGTTGGAACATTGCCACATCTGACATCGCTATATTTAAATATCGCTGTATTGAAATTAATTTGGGTTTGAAGGTTTTTAATCAGAATGACATTTTCTTAAATGATTTTGTCTAAAACTAGGTTTAAATTTTAAAGTGTTTACATTCACATTCACATGTAATATTTAAAAAGATGTATTAATTGTAGGTTCATCGACTTTATCGAACTACGGATGCGAGCTTTGCGAAGGCACAAGAAGAGTTTTCACGCGGTGTCGTGTCAAATCCTCATGTTCAAAACGCAGCTGCATCAGCTGCTACAGGAGTGGTTCAGTCGCAAGCAGCAAATGCAGGAGGGCGAAGGAGTAATCGCTATTGAGAAAACCAATTGATAAGGGCCGTGTCAAGCTTTGAGTGCTCTTGTACACTTTACCCCGCACACTTTGCCTAAGCATTAATAGGATCTTAGTCTTAGAATTGGGGAAAGGCTTACGTAAGCCGTAGCCTTAGCTTTATCTCTGAATGTGGGGGATTGTGTACAATAGCTGTATTGGGAAGTGTGTTTTCAATAATTAAGGAGATGCTCTTAGTTTGTACGTTGTTCAATTCATATTTATACCACATGACACCGTTTGCACGCTCATGTAAATTGGTTTTGTTAACTAAAAATGGGGCGATTGAAATTCCATCATAGCTTGTACGGATTTTACTAGCGTTTTATATGGTAAGCATGAGTCCAGGGTGTATACTTGCGCCTGGTAATCCGTTTTCTGAGCGTTCGATAGGTATACTTGCATTTTTTCTCGTTTAAATCAAAATGAAATCTGTACGTTGCTTAACGGTGAAAACAAAAGTTCTGTGCAAAATTTCACGGTCATTCTCGCTTTCGTCTTAGAGGCGCCAGTCGGTGTGATATTTGGCTTACACTTTAATGCAAATTGACCTGCAAATGTTCATTGCGGTGTACCGACAAATTATCCCCATTTATTTTATTCTCAATTGCGTATATAAATATACTAAAATAGTAATTTTGGTTCATTTGAAGCGATTAACGCTAAATCTACCACTTTATATTGCATTAACATGGCATACATTTGTCTTTATCGAAGTATATTTACATTCTATATTTGTTTGTCACTATGTGTGTTTTTGTCTCTCTTGATTTTTGTGCAGTTGTTTTTATTTTTGATTCTTTCATTTATTTACTGTTTACGAATTATTTTTCACGTCCACTACTTGACTATTAATACATACCTGGTGTTGGTGATTTAGATTTTGGTTTGCACAAGTTTTTAGATAAAGCATTTCGGCTTTAGACCAAATTAAGCGTGGTTCCAGCTTAACTCGGCAAGCATATTAGGTATGATTTTGTGGCGAAAATTTTAATGTTTCAAAACGGTGGAATTTAATGTGGCATCTCCGCGGTGGAAATAATTTGAAATATCGTACATATTATTTTTGAGTCAAAGCAGAAGCGTTGAATCAAAAATATAAGGTTAGTTTAAATTTAGTTACAGGTGTATCATTACGATGAACCTTTAGGCTTAAAAAATGTTTACATACCACTGTTAACGCCCCTCGAAGCATATATAGCAGCCAATTAAATATATATACTGGTGAGCAGGGTGCAATCCGGAGCCGGAGGTCAACGAAACTTGCAGTAGCCGGAGGTGAGGCGAAATTAAGTTGTAAAAATGATGATTATTTAATTAATTTTAGCCAATATCTGCAAAATATTGTTAAGTTGTTTGGTTTCACGCTAATTTTCTCCCAAATTTCGGCAATTCTTTCATAAAAATTGTGACAAAACTAGAATCGAAACTCGCTAAACAGATAAATTTAGGAAAATTATGCAAATTTTTACTAGCGAAATTGCCGGAACCTCCGGCAAAAATTATACCGGAGCTGGAGGCCGATTTTCTGCCGGAGCCGGAACTGGAGGCAGACCTCCGGTTGTACCCTGCTGGTGAGTGGTGGATTTTTACGTGTTGTAAACTATTAAACATATACAATAAATAATATGGCCTTCATTTCATGGAGCGGTTTCGTAATATACAAAGATATCGGTCCATGTTTACGTTACTGCCGTCCCAAAATCCAACCTTCTCAGCAAAACAGTTGATAGCTTTAGGTTGGATTTTTTTATTTCGGGATTTTGTGTTTTCAATAAAATTCATCGCTAGCAATTCCTTGGCTAGTACCAGGGTACAACCGGAGCTCTGGCTCCGGCAGAATTTTAGCCGGAGGTTCCGGCAGTTTTGGTAGTAAAATTTTCCTAATTTACCTGTTTAGCGCGTTTCGATTGGCTTTTGTCACAATTTTCATGAAAGAATGCCGAAATTTGACAGAAAAATAGCGTGAAACCAAATAAGTTGGCTAATAGATTTCGAACCAGGCAAACGGTTATGTTAGGGTTCAAGGCTCAGTTTTATGCTCAGGTTTTAGAATTTACGCGTAGGTTTACGTTGAGGCTTTAGGTATAGACTAGTTTAAACGCAAATGAAATCTTCAAATGACACTTGGGCTAAATCTTAAGCTTCGTGGAGCAGAGTTGGGCTTGAGCTTAGGCCGTGGTTTTAAGAATAGGCATTGGTTTATACGAAAATTCGATCTTAAATAACACTTGTGCTAAATGTTAGGTATACCTTTAAGAGCATTCGACCATATCCCGAAACCTTAAATTCCCTAAATCCCACTTTCTACCGGATCCGAAAATACCACCTTAGATCATGTCCCGAAATTCCAAAATCCAATATTCGACCACATCTCAAAATCCAACCTTCGACCGCATTCCTTGCACTTCGAAAAATGTCCTAAAACCGAAATTTTTGACAATTTTATTGAAATCTGCTATAACAAAATTGTTTGAACAGAACACACTTTGAAGATATTTGCAAAAATTAGCACATTAAACATACCTGTTTTCACTGCTAAATTTTACTTGGCCTCCGGCTCCGAGGCTGGCAAATTTTGTCGACCTCCAGGTCCGTTATTTTTAAATTATGAATCCTGCAGGTCAATGATTTTTTCAATCAAGTTTATACCTCCCGAAATCAAATCCTAAAGCTTCGAATGTCGTGGAAGTATATAATAATTATTGCGGAGCAATGAAATTCTACCCCTTTAAATACTGAATTGTTATATTAAAGACGAAAAACAATATTTACTTTTCTTATTTTTAAAAGGCAATTGATTTTGCAAACATCTATGTTTACACTGTGAGAGAATTATAGACACGCAATATATACTGCTAATTATACTCGTTTAACCTATTTTAATATTATTCGTTGCAGCTCAGCAATTGTCTTATTTCAGCACGTGACGAAAATATTAAGAAATTTAAGACGTAAACCGGACTGCATTTTGTAATAGAATTCTACGTTTTACCAGTCACCATAATCTTCGTCTTGCTTAGCTTCAGAATAGGTCGCTTATAGCAAGACGAGACTAAGAGATACCGCTTGAAATTCAAACGGAAGTAGTAGAGAAATATTTATGTATTATTTATATATGTCGTTTTAGTTACTTTGTAGGCAAATTACTGCCAATATTTCAAGTCTAAAATGTCGAAGTTTGCTTAACAAAGAAAATCAAAACAATGTTTTCACGACTCGTTAAATAGGATATTGTTCAAACTTAAAGAATTTATGTGATTTTGACCAGCTGATTTCGCATCACTTCCGTCACCGGCAAATTTTTTTGACCGCTGACTCTAGTTTTTTCACCTCTAGTTACACCCTGATGGCGCTATATATACTTTGTTGCGCGGTGGCACCACTCTGCATTGCAGTCGCGTGCCGTAGAGCAACTTAAAGCTTATATATTTTAATTGTAAGGTCCTGTTCATTAAACCTAAGCTTAAGCTTAAACCGCTTGGAAGCCAATACTGAAAAATTTTTTAACTGCAAGTATATATGTTGCTGACTATATACATGCATGTGTCTTAACGAAAACGTTTTAAAAATCTTCGGAATTTTGATTTGGTGATGCGGGTCCATAGTCGGAGGTGAGCCATTATGTACCCTAAGAAAAATTTAGTTAGCTTATTAAAAAAATTTCAACCCCGCTTCAAAAGCCGTTTTTGAACAATACACTTTACCTAATAAATTCGCGTGCCATCAAGCGTGGATGGTAACCCTAAATCGAAAACGTGTTAAAGTACGCTTAACACTTAACACCGAATTTGTCATGTAAATGTTTAGAGTAATGTCTAGAGTTGAACTAGAATTCTAGGCTGAAAGACGTTTTCCATAACACGGCCTGAGTGATTATAGCTTATGCTTTCATGATAAATCAAACAACCGCAAATAACAGCCACTTCCCACACATAAAGCTTACAAGATCAATATTTAAACTCCAAGTAGAATTTACTGCAAAAAAATGGTGAGTCAAATTGACCCTCTCCGAAATAGGCTCTACGGGACTACACAAACTGAGTCATATTCGGCTCCGCCAGAGTCAAATTCGACTCACTAAATCGCACGTTTGACTCTGGCGGAGTTGAATTTGACTCAGTTTGTGTAGTCCCATAGAGCCTATTTCGTAGAGAGTCAATTTGACTCACTATTTTTTGCAGTGTAGATTACCTCTTAACTTCTCATATACTATCTAGTATGCGATTCTTTGTACGAAAAGTGAAAAAAATTAATCATATTGTGTCTGCCTTTATGGAAATCAAAAAATTGTTATAACTTGTTAGCAGAAAAGATTATTTAACGTATTTTTTATTGTAACAGTCTAAAACAATCCTGATGTTAAACTTCCGTCCATTACAACAAACGTAGCTGATCACATTTTCTTCCGACCCTAAGACAAATAACAACGCTGTTCCGGTTTTCATTGTTTCGGGAAGATGAAAAAAGAATTGCTATTATTTTCAAGTAATCTATGTTGTAATAGAACTGCATTCTATCATGCATTTGAAACTGTAGGTGGTAATGGGTGATTTTTTGAAGTATCGTTAAGAAAACCGTGTATTTTAGGAAAAATTAGCTAAAAAATTCTTAAGATAGAAAAGTTTCTTAAATCTCTACATCAGCAATCAATTATGGTCTTGAAATTTCGTCAGTCATCGTCGATAAATTCTAGAATTTAAATCTAATTTAATATATTCATATAGTTATTAATAATGGTTGCACAAATATATGCGTTAACCGTAAGCACATGCTCATTTTGCTCAATATTTTTTCTTGTACTATCCCTGACTCAACTTAGTGCTATTAAGACTGGCCTTCTAGACAACGGAGTCGAAGGAACACCTGAAATCGATTGTGGTTCAACTGCTATCACTGTTTCGTTTGTGACTAAAACGCCTTTCAATGGTAAGAATCAGTAGGTCGAAGACGGGCCCTCTGAGGACGGGGGGTCCGACTCCAAGAAAAAATTTCTTCCGCATTTTGGTCGAAATTTAGTCATGCTTGTGCGCCAGTTAAAGTACTCGCATGTTCCTTCTGAAATTTTTGCCCAAAAAACATGTTGAACTGGCTACAGGAAAGTAGGATACAATGGACAGAGCAATTTTTGTCATATCAGTGGGGTACGGTGGCGATTTTGGAATTTTTAACAATTGGCGAACACAGCTGACGAAAATGCGGGCATGATGATACCGCTATGATACTTGAATGTTAAAAGAAGATGAAATCACGGCACTAAAAGTTTTCTTGAATTTTTTAATACTTATATAAAAAGAAAGAATTTTAAAGAAACTCAGGAATTCGCATCTAAGAAACATAAGCTTTGAAAGTGTGCCTCGCGAACAAAGCAATCCACAAGCTGGATATAAATTTCGGCATTAAATTAATGCTTTAAACACTCTTTAAAAATCGGCAAACATATGACACAACCACCACGCTAAAATTTCAAATATACCAGCGCAGGAAGTTATATCATTTACATATATATTTGAAGGTTACGTAACACAAAATTGAAGTTTGTAAGGTAATTTAATTAGCAATTTTTTCGAAAAATTTCTAATGGAGCTGTACGCTTGTTGTTTGGTAAAAGCTCATATTAAAATATTATTGACCAGCCGCCGGAGCGAGTGTAAAAAAGTTTCTTAGTTCTTTATGATCAAGCTAATTTTCTAAATTCATAAAGCAAAGACAAGTAGAAACGATACTTATTCTGGTCATTACTTCAGCCAATCGTTGGCGATAGGTATTTCTTGTAACCGGATTATAAAATAGGCTTAACCGCTACGACAAAAAATATAAAGTCACTGAATTTGAAGATGTTGATGTGGCAAAAGTTGCAGTTACTTTGAATGAAAACGCTCAACTGTTCGGTAATTTTAAATTATATTTATAGGTTTCATCTACATTAAAGGAAACTACAAAAATGCTGATTGCCAAACGCGAGGTCGTAAGCAAGACAGCGATGGAAATGAAATAGAGCTTGGAACAACACTACCACAAATATCAGTTGGATTCACTGAATGCGGTCTTCGGCGCAGACGATCTCTTGATCCAACTGGTGTTTATATAACAACAACGGTGGTGATAACGTTTCATAGTCATTTTATTACAAAGGTACAAAAGCCGGTCGAGCCGTTTAAAACTAGAAACGGGGCCAATGTTCCCCATGGAAATATTTTACTCTTGCCTGGAACAGTTTTTAGCCAAGTTTCCGAATGCTACGGAATCACCACACTTATGCGTTAGCTAAAGTTTTTTGACCTATCCTAATCCTGTTGGACTGGCTACGAGCTCGCAACGGTATAAAAGACCATATCACATTGTCTGCTTCTATTTTGGGAGGAGTACATAAATTTCGGCTGTGGCAGGGGCGGATCAGAATACAGGCCAGTGATACCGTATCCTCAGGGCTCACACCTTAAAGGAGTCTGTACCGAGTGTTTCAACAATCGAAACTTTTCATGGTGAAATATATTTTTGCCACGTTTTCACCAACCTATTTTCCGAGCTGACAACTAACACAAATCAGCCTCTGTGTACTTTTTCGTTGTAATCGGCCCCGGGGCCGTGGACGAAAGAACTTATAAACTGAAAAAATTTGTTCACAGAATCCAATATAAGTGATTTGTGGTTGGCAAAACGACGACAAACCGTGAAGCATTAATGGGCACTGCGCTTATTAGCTTAACGGTCCTTAATGATTACTAGCCTCGCTCCGATAAATACGGTTGTGTAACAGAAAGGTCACGCCAGTGTTTCCTATATATGTTTCGTATTTACTAGATTGATCGCGCGTTTAAAATTCAATGCTTTTACATGGAACTGCAGAAAACAGTGACCGCAGCGATAGAAGTATCAATGTTGACAACTGAAACTGAACTGGAAACCGTTTCAATGCCGGTGTGTCGTTACGAACTGTTAGACTCGCCAAACGGGGAACCTGTTCGGTAAGATTGCAGCGGTGTATACGACGGTTATGTGATATACTATACCCTGAATTTCATAGAAATCAGACCAAAATAAAACTTTTTAATGGATATGGTACAGTGGCTACATAAGCGGAGCGAATTTTGTCGCACCATGGGCCAGACTCGTTCCATATGGCGGAACAACCAATAGACTAATTTTCCCAATCTTGACATTTATATACTTAAACGTTTAGATATCACTGCAAATTTCAGCGATTTGATTTTAACTCAGAATGAGTTATGTCACTCCATCTGAGTTAGGACTATCAGAACTCAGTGTTCTCATTCAATTAAACTTATTCTGAGTTAATTAATCAACTCAGCCAAAATCAGCTCAACTCAGAGTGAGAGTCAACTCAACCCATATTGAGTTAATGTTTAATAATATTGATTCAAAAATAACCAACTCACTAGTTGAGTTGATCATTCAACTCATTACAATTTACAGCGTAGCTTAGTAGAATGAAAATATGAAAATGGACACAAAAATGAACAAAATCTGTTTGATTAAAAATTTTGGGTTCGCTTGCGCAAAACCCCCCTAATGAATGCGTTGCTTGCATTTCTCACTAGTCGTGTCTGACTTGTTAAAGTCTGTATTATATTTCAAAACATATAAATATTTAAATCTCACATTTTACCTAAGCTTTGCGTTCATTGGTCAACCGGTTTATCATAAATGGACGTGCGCGACGCAAACTAGCGATATGTTTTGCATGCGTATACATTCGTGCTACGTTGACGACGGCGCTGGGCAACAAGCAGGCCTGCTTGATTCGAACGGCTGTTCTGTGGACCGATTTTTGCTCACAAACCTGGAATATTTGTCAGATTTACAGGCCGGACAAGAAACACACGTCTTCAAATTTGCCGGCCGTCCGCAACTGTATTTCCAGTGTTCAATCACTATAGCGATTCGAGACAGTGTACGTGGATGTCAACCGCCCCAGTGTCCTGATCTAGCGCGTGGGAAACGTTTAGAGTCCAATGAAACTAACACAAACGCCTTATCAGCCAATACCAATCGGTCTAAATCTTCACCAGCGAATGAAAATCTTATAAACTCAGCGCTCGGAAATAAACAGCGGCCAGTGACCAATGAGGTCCATGCATCCGCCGCATCACCAAATGAGAATCAATCAAAATTTTCGCTGGCCGGCGAGATTCTTTTAAACTCAACGCTTGAAAATGAATCAAATGCCACGGCCACCGATGAAATTGGTTCCTCACACTCAACACAAAGCATTACCGAATCTGACTTCAATCGTCAAATTGAGTCAAATTTTCAACAAACGAACGGAAGCCATTTTAATTTTGAACCATACATGATCGACAGAGGACAAATTAACCAATCACGAGGGATTTTGCAAGAGCAAGAGTATAAAATCAAATACGCAGATCCTACTATAAAGGAAACATATATCGCAAACACTTCTGAACCGCCTCAGGAGAGGAAACACTTGTTTGAATACCCTGGCCCATTAGCTAATTTTACTATACTCAATTCAAATATTGACAACGTAACTGAAACGCTGTCCGAACAACTGGACACTGTTCACACCAATACTTTTAGTGCATTTCATTTTGACAATCATGAGCAGCCCTTACTGACTGCATTTGCTAATCTTGACAGCACGTTTCAAGATACATCCTTCGCCAATCAAAGGACAATATCATCATTAAACAGGCAACCCAGATCAGTAATCTCGACCGATGGATTTATGAACTCTTGGCAACTGGATGTCGATGCAGAATTAATTAGTTTAGACAGCATAGATGAACTGGAAAC
The DNA here is from genome assembly GCA_030248215.1 of Enoplolaimus lenunculus. Classification (NCBI taxonomy): domain Eukaryota; kingdom Metazoa; phylum Nematoda; class Enoplea; order Enoplida; family Thoracostomopsidae; genus Enoplolaimus; species Enoplolaimus lenunculus. The sequence goes on from JASANG010003281.1 coordinate 49,336, forward strand.
ACGTCGACACGCTCCTTTGCTGAACTTCAAATCAAAATACAATCGTTCCGCTACTCAACTAAGGTTGAATTTAATAAATTCAAACGCTCACTTTTATTCCAAACATAACTCGAAATCAAACGCAAATCACAAAAATATCAACCTGGAACCGATTTCAAATGCTGAAAATCTGGTTTGCATTGCGAGTCATGCAATCTTTTTACTTATTGCTGCTTTAAGTTTCGGGCTTGTGGTTACAATTGCATCGATGGTGTATTATGCAGTGAATATTGCTAAGCTGCACAGAAAACAGACGGTATTGACACGCGGGGATGTTGGTGCAGATTCGGCCATTTGCAACGGGTAAAATCTAAACTGGTTTGATTAAACGGAAAAGATTACAACCGCGGCGGCAAATTAGCTGGTGTGCGTGGTTTGGTGAGAACTAAATGACCTAGAAAGTTTTAGCTAAGTTGTCTGGTCAGCAATAATGCTTGCGTGTTGAGCACTTGTATGGTTTTGTTTTAGCTTTATGACCAAGCTGCAATATTTCACTGAATGACCGGTGTGTATTACAATGCCTTTATTTACATATTTAATTGTAAAGTAATTAAATTTCATAACACATGTTTTGAGCAAATATCAAACTATGTTAGTTCTAAAAATATATAGTCTGAATCCCAGAATACTTACTGTAGTACTCTACGCTCTACTGTCTCCAAACCAGGGTTGGGCACCGGACTAAATCCAACGTAAAAAGCCATTTTTTCCGGTTTTTTCCAAGGGGGTGGAAAAACGGAAAAAACTCGCAAAATGGCGATAAAACATCGCGGAAACCGAGAAAAGTTGGTTTTTTCGCACGATCGGATGCTCGCGAATTAGAGTTGGAACCGGCCCGGAGCCCTCGCAGTTTTCTGTGACGGAGTCTAAGCCTCAATAGCGTTTAATATTTTTATTGGCCGTGTTAATAGCTTGTATTTACATCGTTAACATAAGGACATTTTTCAAATCAAGTTTGATTTTCTTTAACTTTGGTGGGATATATGATATATGTGGTTGGCAAAAGTTCTGCAATTGGCTCCAAGGCTGACTTCACAGTAATGGTGACATCGAAAAATCATTAAACGTTTACGTTCAGTTTCCATCAAGAACCGCCGTAAAGTAAAATTAACCGGTGACTCATTGCGACAACTGTGTTGGATCCAGGGATTTCTGACGAGGGGGCGCTGTGGCAAATGTTAATATTAAATGCAAAAATTTATATGATAGAAACCGTAACATTTTATCACCAAAAAATTTTTTGATGGGAAAATTATATTGTAAAGACCTTATCGTTTAATCACAATAAACATTTCTGACAAACAAGTAAAATTTCTTGCAAAATAAATTTGGTACTAAAACTTATCATTTGTATAAAACTCAATACCATTTGTACACACGGTGTGAGTCGCTCCGTCATTTTGCGCAGAGCGGCTATTTTCATTTACAGCCCCGCACCGTTCTATAATTGGTAAACAACATGGAATTTCATTAGATTCCAGTGAATGGTTCGACTAAAATTCAACATCACAATAGCATCAATCTTAACTGTTGTCTCTGCAGCATTTAAATGTACACAAAATTTTTCTCTTCGTACAATCACCAAACCCACTTTTGACAAAACACATGAACCAAACGTTTATTGGGAAATTTAAAGCCATTTGACTAAGCTTTTATGTTTTGTAAACTGGCACCTTTCCAGGCTAAAAATTGAGCATAGTAATACACTCAGCCGTAACAAAACTGAAAAATAATTCGGAAATCAAAACAGGAATCGTCATTTCATTTGCACCGCGTTGACAATACAGCAAACTCGCAAACTCAATCATTTCCAGCATGTATACAGGTGTTTTGAAGAAACCAACCATCTTTGTGTGTATAACCGAGCACCGACCAGAAGAACGGAACATCCCCCTCCCACAATTTCTGGAGAAAAGCATATTTATATTACAGGTTTTATAGGACATAACCCATTATTTACCGGGCCCATGTTACGCTGAGGGCCGTCCCACTGTCCCGGGACAGTGGGACAGTGGGACAGTAGGACAGCGGGACTGTCCTACTAACCCATTGTCCCGCTGTCCTACCGTCCAACTGTCCCGCTGTCCTACTGTCCTACTGTCCCGCTGTCCTACAGTCCCGCTGTCCCACTGTCCCGCTGTCCTACTGTCCGCTGTCCTACTGTCCCGCTGTCCTACTGTCCTGCTTTCCCACTGTCCCGCTGTCCCACTGTCCCGCTGTCCCGTTGTCCCGCTATCCTACTGTCCCGCTGTCCCACTGTCCCGCTGTCCTGCTGTCCCACTGTCCCGCTGTCCTGCTGTCCCACTGTCCCGCTGTCATACTGTCCCACTGTCCTACTGCCCCGCTGTCCCGCTGTCCTACTGTCCCGCTGTCCTACTGTCCCGCTGTCCTACTGTCCCACTGTCCCGCTGTCCTGCTGTCCCACTGTCCCGCTGTCCTACTGTCGCACTGTCCTACTGTCCCGCTGTCCTACTGTCCCGCTGTCCTACTGTCCCACTTCTCCCGCTGTCCCACTTGTCCCGCTGTCCCACTGTCCCGCTGTCCTACTGTCCCGCTGTCCCGCTGTCCCACTGTCCCACTGTCCCGCTGTCCTACTGTCCCGCTGTCCTACTGTCCCGCTGTCCTACTGTCCCGCTGTCCCACTGTCCTACTGTCCCGCTGTCCTACTGTCCCGCTGTCCGACTGTCCTGCTGTCCCGCTGTCCCACTGTCCCGCTGTCCTACTGTCCCGCTGTCCTACTGTCCCGCTGTCCTACTGTCCTGCTGTCTTACTGTCCCGCTGTCCCACTGTCCCGCTGTCCTACTGTCCCGCTGTCCCACTGTCCCACTGTCCTGCTGTCCCACTGTCCCGCTGTCCTACTGTCCCGCTGTCCCACTGTCCCGCTGTCCTACTGTCCCGCTGTCCTACTGTCCCGCTGTCCTACTGTCCTGCTGTCCTACTGTCCCGCTGTCCTACTGTCCCGCTGTCCCACTGTCCCGCTGTCCTACTGTCCCGCTGTCCTACTGTCCCGCTGTCCGACTGTCCCGCTGTCCCACTGTCCTACTGTCCCGCTGTCCTACTGTCCTGCTGTCCTACTGTCCCGCTGTCCCACTGTCCCGCTGTCCTACTGTCCCGCTGTCCCACTGTCCCACTGTCCTGCTGTCCCGCTGTCCTACTGTCCCGCTGTCCTACTGTCCTACTGTCCTACTGTCCTACTGTCCCGCTGTCCCGCTGTCCCGCTGTCCCACTGTCCCACTGTCCCACTGTCCCGCTGTCCCACTGTCCCACTGTCCCGCTGTCCCACTGTTCCGCTGTCCTACTGTCCCGCTGTCCTACTGTCCTACTGTCCCACTGTCCTACTGTCCCGCTGTCCTACTGTCATGCTGTCCTACTGTCCCGCTGTCCCACTGTCCCGCTGTCCTACTGTCCCGCTGTCCCACTGTCCCGCTGTCCTACTGTCCCGCTGTCCCACTGTCCCGCTGTCCTACTGTCCCGCTGTCCTACTGTCCCACTGTCCTACTGTCCCACTGTCCTACTGTCCCACCGTCCCGCTGTCCTACTGTCCCGCTGTCCTACTGTCCCGCTGTCCCACTGTCCTACTGTCCCGCTGTCCTACTGTCCCGCTGTCCTGCTGTCCCACTGTCCCGCTGTCCTACTGTCCCACTGTACCGCTGTCCTACTGTCCCGCTGTCCGACTGTCCCGCTGTCCTACTGTCCCGCTGTCCCACCGTGCCGGGACAGCGGGACGGCCCTCAGCGTAACATGGGCCATTTACCGAGTATAAAACTATTTCTGCTACACCAGTCAAACACTTTCACCCTCCAACTTTAGTTCCGCTTGCAAGTCTTGCAAAATTTCCAACATGAAGCATGCCAATGTTTAGCCCCCCAAGCATGATGACATTTTTACGGGCTCGTATTGGCTGCAAAGAACAATCACCACGGTCACTGCTAAATCCATACTTTTCTATCAGATCGGTCCACACCATTCTCTTGAATCCCGTAAAGAAAATATATTTTCACCATTTTATAAGACCTGAATACGAAAACAAGTCAGCTGACGGGGGATCGTACGTACTCCCGCCCCTTTCCTTTCTGGACCCACTAGTGGTGACAGCTAACAGTTTGTTGGTAAAATCAATCCATGTGGTATTTTAACACTTTCACTCATAGAGTATACAATGAGCAACTAAATACAATAATGTACGAGCAATACACACTGAGAGCAGTGTTTAAAATTTATATCATATATGCGCAGTGCAAAATCTCCACACGACGTGAGAGCCTACGCGGGCTTGAGCGTCAAGCTAATATAGCTCAGTGGTCATCGTAAACGCCTCACCACCCGTGAGACTGGGGATCTAATCTTACCTTGAAATTACATCTCATATGAAATTGAAAATATTCATGTGAGAAAGGATTAATGAAAAAATTCTTACTTAGTATCTATAATTGTTATTTCTTATTACTTTGTCTGAGATCTCGCCCAAATCCGCCAGTCAGTACACACACAACAGACGCACGCAAAACCTGGACATTGGTCTAAAATTGTTTTCCTGCTATTCGATTGAACGTTTTGCATGGGGACGTTTTGTTTGTTTATATTTTCCCACGACGGATTGACAGATATGGCAAGTACTTTATTTGCAACCACAATACAGTTTGTTTGAAGTTTTGTTTCGTTCTCCAAAAATATAAAATTTGCGTTCGGAATACAACTTTCCTGATGGCTGATTTTTTGCCGAGCTCAACTCCGCAAGTTTGTTCCACCTTAGCTTGCTTATGTACATTTCTAGGCATATGACAGCTGTGTAATGTGTGCAGTATACTTATTTATCATCCTGTTATCCAATGTTAATACTTAATAAGTCATTTAATTCTATGTCATGTTTTGATTGACAAATCATTCATCAACGTTTTGCACTTGTGGAAGCATAATACACGATTTTAAACTTTTTCTAAATAAAACCAACCCTGCTGCAAAAGCAATGAAAAATTCATCAGTTTGAAGGGCCGTAACAGTATATTAAGCATATTACCAAGCCTCGTGCTCGAAAGTCTAATTCTTGCCACATATAAATTGTTCATTTAATCCGCTCAAACTTCGTAAACGAACGTTAAATTTATTAACAAAAACAACACATATACATAGCGACCCGGTCGCAAATGGCCTACGTAAACTACTCCAACACAAATAATCATACCAAGTTAGAAATATTTGCTGATTTTACTTGTTGGATCTTTGCTCAAATAGTAACTAAAAACGCTTAGGCCCACTAACATTAAATGATACTTTAAAATTTGAACAAGGAAACAATTACATGAAAACCATCAAATTAAAAGCGAGGTGCAGTAGCTGTACCTATTTGCACATACTTAAAACTTTATTTTTCTTATCACACTTAGTCCGTGAACTTTACTCGCCCAATGCATAACTTTACTTTTGCAAACCTTTTACCTTAATATTATATAGATCGACATCTAACAAAAACAAATGATAATTTTACTTAAACACTACGGCCCAGGACACTATTACATCAAACTTTATCATCTCCACGCAGGATTCGTTTACACCGATAATTAAAATTGAGTTGAGCGTTGAACAACAATTAAGCAAAACACCATTATTTTCTACCCACTGCCACTTTCCTCCACCTAACCTAGCCAACTCCCTTCAGCCAACCACGACTCCGTCAATAGTCATCGCCTGGCACCTCAGGCCTGAATAACCGTATATGAATCGCCGAGACCAATCTGGTCCTTACCGAAGCTTCTCCCTCGTCTAGCAACGGCACAAGCTCGTCTGAAATCGCTACAGTAGAGGTTTTCGCATCCAACTCCAGCGACCCAACTGATTCCCGGCGTAGTTGTAACGCTAAATTCACAGCCCGATTTAAAGACGCCCCGAGACCGTGAATCCAAATTTCATCATACCCTTCACAGCTGGCGCTAGGCATCTCAAGTGATTTTTGACACCTAGCTAATTGAGCTTTAAAATGTGTTCTTCGCGACACATAGATGTCATTTGGCCCTACTGGCAGGCGCGGTGGTAACCGTTTTCGCAATTCGTATTCTTCAGGATCAAACACAGAAATTTTAGGCTCCTGTTTACGACCGATTTTCGACTTATCACCTTGATCTGATGAGCTGAGACGGTCAGAAACCGACACTACCCCACCACAACTGATTTCCTTTTGTTTCGCAGGCACTGAGGCTTTACTCACCGATTTTGTTTTTTTAGATGAATTCTGGTTTTCGTGCTGCTGTTGTTTCTGACAAGAGGCTGCTTTTAGCTCGGTATGGGAGGACATGCTGTGCGGTACAAAAACAAACGTATGAAAGAGACAGATGGAGCGAGTATAAATTATTGTACCTTCATAGTGACAAACAATCATGCAGCAAACAAAATCCACAACGCCATGGCAAGACAGCACGCTGATACGTAAGGGCTTAAGCGCTCACCTAAAACAACTACTTCGAATAAATATGCTGATGTAAAACGTCTAAAGCTTTGGGATAATATGACGCGCGATTTCGCAGACAAATAGAGAAAAGCCATAGTTGAAAAGAAAGGCAAAAGCTTTTCTCGTTAAAGACGAGTTAGATAAAATACCTTCCTTTCCAATTATCCCCAATTCTGTTTCCAAACTTGAAGACTAACACATTCATGGAAATATTGTATTGGCCAAGTAAAACCAATAAAAATAGTAGCAGCGGACCTTCAGATAACACCTGACGATTTTTAAAACATTCTGAAACTGCTAACGCGAATATATGAACCATCTTACCGATTCTAGCGCACTTCCAAAAGATGCCCAAGAACCTAAAATGAAAAGAATCGGGTAAAATTATACCAGCGGACCAAATTTTGCCAAAGCATGTACTATAGTCACTGTGCTTATAAAACATCAGATGATTCTAAAATTGCAATTTTACCATAATGCCTCTGCAAGCTCCTGTGCATGAAGACTTTTTATTCATTATTCTAATTAATGATGCAACACTTGACAACCAACCACATGTACACGTATAAGAAATTTAACGCCAAAGGTAGCTAAAGATATATTCGAAATCTAAAAATTAACAGACAAATGTTCGGTTCATAAATTAAATCAAACAATAGGAGAGTAACGTAAAACAGTGTAAGTTTAAAATTATATATTCGCCGATATTAGCGCATAAACTACACATTGCAGGCAATACAATCCGCTACTTGCACATTACTTACCCGACTTTATTTTTATCAATAATCTTCGGGGCAAATGCTCGGACGTACGCGCACGTGCAAATTAACAAAAGTATCACTGTAAGCAAACTACGAAAGTTGAACAGTGCCGACTAAAACAACAACTGTCAGTCAACGTAGGAACTGGGACATAAGGCTTTACTAAGCAGCTGAAATCGGGCCTCCGCAGCGAGAATCGAACTCTCGGCCTACGTATCCTTAAGCGAACACTCTATCACTGCGCCAGGCAGCCGGCGTCTCCAACTGTTTCTATCGTCGACTATCCTACCAGGTAGCATACATTCAGTGCACTGCACTATATAGCATGTGCCCATAACGGACAAGCATGTCTCACATGCTTACAACTAACGTATCAATATTACGAATAACCAAAAAATATTTAAACACTTTATACAAGCTGATTCCGAATAAAAAGTGGAAATTGTTTCGTTTCCGTAAAAATATGAGGTATTGTATCAGCATTGAATTTATGAAACGTCTAGGTGGCAGTCAGTCTAGGTAGGAACCGGGATATCAGACCTTTTTACTAAGCAGCTGAAAAAGCGGGTTACGGGTGGTTTCGAACTAACGACCTTCTGCGTGTCATGCAGACGCTGTTATCACTGCGCCACGTAGCCCGCCTGTCCAACTGTTTCTATCGTCGACTATATGTGTCGACCGTATGTTGCCAGCAAGCATACAACACAATGTGCATTGCATTTATTGCATATGCACTAGGACAGGCATGTCTCGCATGCTTACATGCCCATATTTACAACAAGGTCGTCCCTTGAACGTCCATTATATTTTCGACTGGATACCGTGTTCATAGCGCAGCAGTTTACCATTGCGCTCACGCCGTAGCCCCATGTCAGTCTAGGTAGGAACCGGGATATCAGACCTTTTTACTAAGCAGCTGAAAAAGCGGTTTACAGGTGGTTTCGAACTAACGACCTTCTGCGTGTCAGGGAGACGCTTTTACCACTGCGCCATGTAGCCCGCCTCTCGAACTGTTTCTATCGTCGACTATATGTGTCGACCGTATGCTGCCATCAAGCATACAACACAATGTGCATTGCATTTATTGCATATGCACTAGGACAAGCATGTCTCACATGCGTACAGTGGCAACCTTATGGACATTCAGGGCAGACTTATATGCATATATCCATTAAAGACAAATAATTTGAATGTACATGCATACCATGTGCTATTCTATAAAATGATGTGTAATAGTCAGAACCGCCACAAACCCATACCAGTTAAATATTTTTAAGTAAAAATTAACAAATATGTTAACTAAAACACTTAATTTGAACAGATTGATAATAAAACGCAAACTATGAATAACTAATCCAGAGTCCATCAATATGTGTTTGTTTCGCACCAGTCAACAGGAACAGCTGATATGACAGAATAACGCTTAAGTTTCCAACATTGGTAATATTTTCGTTTAGATTTAATCTTTCCACATAAAGTGAACTAGCTAAGTGTTTCAAACTAACCAGGCATACAAGAGTTTTCCAGTGCACTTGTTATCATAGTTTGAAATGGACTATATATATTGTGTCGTCGGCTGGATAAAGACTACATAGTACAACAAATCGATGCTATGGTTGTATTGTAAATAGTACAAGATATATATTTGTTCGGTTGCAGAAACGTGACTTAAAGTCGACCTCTGACATAGGTTGATTTAGGAACAAAATTTTGGTAAATTAACTGTTCCTCTGTCTTGCGCCAGATGATGGCTTATGTTTGTTTCAGCTGCAAAACCATTTCTCAAATAAATGCAATCTCAGAATAGAAATAAGCCTAATTAGTGACAAAGTGTGTCAAATAGTGTCTCTACGTTTTTGAGTAATTCTAAAGGCCAAAATTCATTAACCAGGACTTCCTAATTTATTGGAGCCATTTTTATACGAGGGCTGTGATAGTGTATTATCGCATTCCTGCGCTTTAAAACCTAAAGTCGAAATAAACATATTCATGGAGCCTAGCCTAATCTTAAGACTAAAAGCCTAAGCAAAATATGACTAAAACCAAAGCTAAACTTCCGCTGAAAATGGTCCGGCTCTCATCGATACCTACAATAGCAATCTTATGTAATCCGCAATTTTCCCTTGAAACGTATATATGTGATTTGTATTTCTACAGTTTTTCTTTTTATAAGCTGGAGCAATGGTTCTGGCAATGATTTGTACCATACTGTATGAAAAATGCAACACTTCAGCAGACCAACTGCAGTAAAATGCAACGCATTGAGATTTTTAGTCATGTGGATTACAGAAATAAAGTAACACTTTATTTAAATATCAGCGTGACACCCAAGCTTTTTCTGCTGCACAGTTTAACACGAACTTCGCAGACATATTTGAGACGTAAAATATTTTGCGAAACATTTTCGATGCGCAATGCTGTCCTGTGAGCAGCTCACGACAAGTCAAAGCGCAATAATTTCAACATTTTATAATAGACATTTCAAAAGTTACACGAAGTCGCGGCCAGGCCCGCATAAACCAGCTCACCTTGTTTTAGGGGGGCTAAACATTTTTCAGGCGGGGAATTAAAGGTTGTTTTCAATGTCTTATGCGGCATTCAAGTTATAACTGGGGCAGCTTGGAACACGTTTTGTCCAAGTTGATTCGACGTGATTATAAAATTTTGTGATCTGGATAGCGGTTATGTAGACAAAATGTGATTGTCACAAGACATTGACTTACAACACTGATCTCAAGCGGTCATCGTATACAAATTATACATGGGCACCGGATATCCGGATATTCGGATATCCGGATATCAAAAATACACGGATATGTATCCGAAATGAAACGTGTATCCGGAGATCCGGATAACCGAATCCGCCGGATATCCGAAATGCCTTTGTCTAAAAAATTTTTGGAATAATTTGCACGGTTTCGCCACCAAAGTAGCTGGAGCTGACGAGAAAAATTCTGTATTCAAACCTCCAGTCAGAATATTAAATCACATTCTTGCATAATTGTTACATGATGATACAAAATCTTTATTTCTTAACTAAAACATACCAATAATAAAAAAAACTTCAGATCAGCGTGATATTTGTAGGTAAAATGACTTCGTATATTGTGGATTGGATACAACTTGGTGGGTTAAAATTTGCCAATTTCAAACATTAGATAAGGTGAATTTAGTCATTTTTAGTTAATTCTAGTTTGTTGGAGCAATATTCGATTTTCTCAATAATTGTGTTAATTGTTTCGATAATTTTAATTATATGGCCGTGCCTAAGTCTTCGCGTAAGTCTAAATATACGCCTGAGACTACCCGTCTCTAATTGCCCAGTTCCCCAGTCTGCCAGTGAAACGATCTCAAATGCTTGATTGAAACTCGCAAAGAAGGCGTAGCATGTTAATTATATCATATATATTTGGATGCAATCCGTTGATATTTCGTCTCAACACAGTTTCGTGTTCTGCTTTTTTGACGCTCGGACATTTAGTAAAACTGGTGTGTCCGTTATTGAATTTCGGTCAATGTTACTTTTAGGGGTGAAACAAAAGATTAAACGTATCCCTAAGCCTAAGCAAAAATTGTAATAATAGAAACCTCTCGGCCCTAAAAGTAATATGGGACTGAGTTTCTGTAGAATTCGATATACGGCTGGGTTTCACACAGGTCTAACTTTATTCATAATTCAGTGCAACGCTAATTCACCTCTGGGACGTTTTAGGGGTTTTATTTAAACACAAAGTTTTTTATGAGTTAACACTTCGTGTATCCGAGAATGATGATAGCAAGTTTACTGAGAACAGTATGATATAGACTACAGAGGAACACCGGATATCCTTTCCGGATAAGAAAAATGTCAAAGGACCTTACCTTACAATTTGTCCCCACTCCCCGCATATATTTTTTGTGATAAAAGGATATGGTCATTCATTACCTTACAATTTTCCTCTCATCATAATACTTTCGTTATAAAATAGGGCCTACCTTATAATTTTCGCGCTAAGAACATTTTTTGGTGAAAAATTGCGTTTCAAAATATGGACCATCCCGCCCATTTAGAAATTTTTGGATCCGCTGCTGAAAGCGCGACACCAGTTTAAGTAACATGGGCTGATGTTTGTACGACTTAGCGTAAATGTATTTCAATCTGGTGCTTTGTTCTTGGAACTTAAACGATTCAAGTATATATAGTTCGAGGGAAGGGTCATGTTCGATGGAATCTCTATTGCAGTGGTTTAAATAAGGCAAAGGACAAGCCAAATCAACTCAATTTTAAGTTGTCAACGCAAGTATTTATTTAGTAGTCTGTTGCAATCTTGTAAACTGAATACCCAGAACTATTGAGGTACTGTAGTGAGTGACTCGAATAAGAGGGGGGACTGTTATTTATTTGACCTCTCCAGAGGGTACCCCTCTGTTATTCGGTTACGGACTGTTATTTATTTTTATCCCGTCCTCCGCCACACTTCGTTACACATCAGGGTACAACCGGAGGTGAAAAATCCCCGAGCCGGAGGTCAACGAAACTTGCCGGAGCCGAAGCAGGAGGCGAGTCGAAATTAAGTAGTAAAAATGATGACTAATTAATAGTTAATTTATGCCAGTATCTGCAAAATGTTGTTAAGTTGTTTGGTTTCACCCTAATTTTTCGTCAAATTTAGGCAATTTTTCATGAAAATTGGGACAAAAGTCAATCGAAACGCGCTAAACATAAATTTTGGAAAATCATGCAAAATTTTACTACCGAAATTGCCAGAACCTCCGACAAAAATTCTAACAGAGCCGGAGCCTGAGCCGGTGGCCGATTTTCTGCCGGAGCCGCAACTGGAAAAAGACCTCCAGTTGTACCCTGTTACACATATATACAATATTGTAACTAACCCTTGAATTGAATGTTTATTTGCCTTGTATCAAAAGCTTTAGCCATAATGCAAGGTTATTATTAGGAACGTACTTTGAAAACTTATAAAGTACGCTTCAAAGTTTTGAACTCACCCTTATTTGGTTCTGAAGTTATTTATGTGCTACAATTAGGAATAATTGACATTTATGGACTCTAATTAGGGCTTAGGAACTCTATGCACTTACGGACTCTTATTAGAGATATGGACTCCTATTGATGGGACTCAAAATGGGTGCCCCTCTTATTCGAGTCACTACAGTACTGGTATAATAAATACCGATTTTTAGAATTGTATCTTTTACGCTCATATCAGTTTGCTTGAGGGTTAGGGTACTTCATTTAGAGCGACAAGTTAAAACAAGTGCTTAAGAAACCAAAATTGAGGTTCGGAAACTCAAAAAACCCAAAATCGAGTTTCCGGTATCCGAAATAGGTAATTTCATTTCGGATATCCTGATATATGACATTCTACAGGACAGTCAAGCTAGTTTACCACAACTTTGCAGACATTTTCAAACATATCATCTGATACTCGCATACAATATTCGGAATATCATATGATATTTCAGTTCAAACAGTAATGTCACATCAGGATACCAGGCAATTCAATTTTTCTGAATCTGATAGCGGATAAACGGTCAGACAAAATGTTACCAGCTATAGTCATAGGGACAAAACGTGTTCCAGGCCGCCCCAGTTATATATAACGTGAACCCCGCATTACAAGCAAAACTGGAAATTTTCTAGGGGGCCAAAAGTTTTCCAAGAGGGGGGCTGAGTCCCCCTGGTCCTTCTTGGCTGCGAGCTCGGAGACGGCATATCCAGCAAAAAGGGACTTTAACCTGTGTTACAGCCGAAAATAAGAGTAGAGAAATCTGCGTTAAGCTTAAGTATCAATTGCTTTTCCTCAACTACTGTAGTGACTCGAATAAGAGGGGAGACTGATATTTATTTGGCCTCTCCAGGGGTACCCTCCGGCTATTTGGTTACGGACTGTTATATTTTTAACCCACGCTCCGCCACCCTTCGTTACAGATTTATATCCGGTACTGCAACTATCCGTTGAATTAAACGTTTATTTGTCGTGTGTTAATAGCTTGAGCACCTGGAGTCATTTATGATCTACAATTCAGGATAATTGATATTTATCGACTCTAATAAGAATTTAGGGACTCTATCCGCTTACGGATTCTTATTAGAGATACGGACTCCAATTGATTGGGACTCAAAATGCGGACCCCCTTTTATTACCCCCATCTTATTCGGGTCACTACAGTATAAGTTTGGTCTATCAAGTATTAGCATGTTTTGAGACGGCCTGCATGAGGACCGTATCTTTTGAAGGCACTTCAACTCTGAGGAACCATTTCAGAATTGATATAGAAAAAAAACTCAAGCCTTTCAAGACACCTCTTGAGTGTTTTGATGTTTGCTGTAGCTAATGTAGCTAACCAAGTTTAAAAAACCCGCCTTCCATTGCATGATAGATTTGATTTTTCTTTAACGTCTGGTATAATGCATGAAAACGAAACGCTTGCTTAAAATCGAAACTCCAAATTGGTCTTTGTTGAGAACTTGCGTTTTGATGAGCTATTTGTTATTCGGCCACACACAGGTTCACTACAATTTCCAGAAACGGCATTTCAAAGCAGAATTGTTCCGTTCATAATTTAATTCGGTGGCTAGGAGCATATTACTAAATACTTCTAATTTTATTATGCAATCTATCCCCTCCAATTATTTCAGTATTCCTGTTGCAGGGTTCACGCTCAAATTGGGGCAGCCTGGAACACGTTTTGTCGCTATGACTATATATAGCTGGTAACATTTTGTCTGCCCGTTTATCGCTATCAGATTCAAAAAAATTTGAATTGTCTGCTATCCTGATGTGACATCTACTGTTTGTACAGCAATATCATGTGATATTCCAAATATTGTGTTCGAGTATCATTTCTATGTTTGAAAATGTCTGCAAAGTTGTGCTAAACTAGCTTGATTGTCCTGTAGAACGTCATGTGATACTAAAATTTGAAATATTTGTGTTTTAGGAATATATTTTGGGAAAAATTCAGCGAGAAACGAAAACGTAGAAGCTAATTCAACTTTCGAAATCATTTAATGCTGCATATATCTGACTTTTTACTGTTTATTAGCGCGCACAAATTCCATTGTCCTGCATAATATCATATGATATTCGCAAAAATGTCACGCAGTATCATATGACAAATGGCTATTTGTATACGATGATCGCTTGAAATCAGTGATTTGTATTAAGTCAATGTCATGTGACACTTTTATTTTGTCTACAAAACCGCTATTAGGATCACAAAATTTTACGTTGACGTCGAATCCTCGCTTGTTAGCATACAGTGGACTACAAAATTTTATTACATTCGTATATAGCTGCAAATGATTGCTATTTAGGAACTCAAACTCTCCTTCGAAATTTTTGCAGACCGTACTTCCCAAAATCCTTGCTACGCTGTGAGACTCAAAAAACCGACACCCAGAACTGCCAAATACCGAGACGGCAGTCCCAAACTTTTTTAATATTGTTTATCATTACAGTGGTCCCGATTGTCTATCGGGCTTTGTTGCTCGTTTAACCGCCGACTATATTGGCGCATTTGCGGACATAAACAAATCTACGACCTGACCCTACAGCAAACCTCCACCAATAAGCTAATTTCAGGGCCCTTCGGAACGCTGTACAAAAGTCAGCCATCAATGTTCAATAGATGAGTTTTCAATCATTGACACCAGGCCAAAAATCGACCCATTTTTTCAATTCTGACGGTGCACACACCAGAATCCACCATAATCCGCAAACTTGAACCTAAATTACACATTTCAAGTATATATTTAGATTTAAAATTTTTGCTCAAAACTGGCAACTTATTAAAAATATGGCAATTTTTGTTTCATGTAATTATACATATGAATAACCTCGATCGGTAATAAATATTTACCACGTTTGTGCAGCCATCCCTCGTTCACTATCTTCGCTCCATCTGTGGGTCTTCATGCCGCTGGATTAGTGCTCATAACATTCGTATTTTCGTAATAATCCAATGCATTTCTATTGATGGCGAACAAAACCTCACTAGTTTTTTAACTCATCTGTGATAATTTGGGTAGGCTAGGATACGACTTTATTAGTTCTGGAGTGATCAGCGGTTGAAAATGAGGGTTTCCAGGAGGTGCCGAACTCGGTCGACATACTATCAGACCAGCGCATTAGCTAGCGAGCCAGGCTGTCAGTGCAGGTAGGAACCGGGACATCAGACCTTTTTACTAAGCAGCTGGAAAAGCGGGCCTTCGAAACGGAAATCGAACTCTCAGGCTACGGATCTTTAAGCGAATATTCTACCACTGCGCCACGCAGACCGTCTCTCCAATTGCATTTTTCGTTTTTTTCGTCGACTATATGTCGATCGTATGCTGCCAGCTAGCATATACATACAGTGCACTGCACTATATTGCATGTGCACATAATAGGCAAGCATGTCTCACATGTTTTAACAAGCCGCCTCACAATCAACTGCTGAGTTTTGTGATAAGTTGGGTGCTAGGGTACGACGGTTTTTAGTTCTGAGTTAGCAGCTGAAAATTAGGCACGTTCCCAGGAGGTTTCGAACTCGGTCGACAGATTACCAGTCCAGCGCGCTAGCCACTGAGCCACACAATCTCACAATCAACTGCTAGTTTTTCTGTTTTTATGCCTTACAAGAACCTCAACATATATACACATGCATCTTGGTTCTTCAATGTTTTTACTGTTGCTGCACAATACATGTGCAGCAGTGATGTTTACCGATGTGCCGCCATCTGCATGAAGTTATATTACCTGTTTCAATGCATCCGCATGTCACCAGTTGTTCTGTTTTTATGCCTTATATATAACAACCTCAACATTATACACACGTATCTTGGTTCTTCTGTTTTTACTGCTGCTGCATATGAAGGAACTACATATGCAGCAGTGATTTAGAGAAGTACATCATCAGCATGAGATTAATACTTGTCTCCATGCATCCCCATGTCACATTATCAACTGAGCTATCGCAGCACTGCTTCTACTTGTGCTAGCTATTATATGGGTTGTTTATTATGGGTCATCCACGTAATACTGTCTACGCTACTGTAAAAAATTGTCCACACCCCTGGTTTCAAGGGCTGGACAAAACGACATTGTTCTTACAATGTTAAGACTTTACACAAGGTGTACCTAGCTAGTTCGTTTTGGCAGTAGTCCCTTCGAAGGGACTAACGACAAATTAGACACTGTCTGGACACAGTGTCTGACATCGGGACGTCCGAAAAAGAGCTTGTTGACAGTCCATAGCCCGTAACTAGGGCTTGTTTTAAAAACGTTGCAGTGTTCTAAAAATTTTACTTTCTTAAAAATTAACTGCAACCAGTAATTTTTAAAAGAGGGGGCAGGAAGGTTTTTGCCGGTAAAAGATAACTTGTAAGAGAACGACCCGCCCCATTCAAGCAGAGCAGGTTAGAATATAATAACTCTGGTATACCAGAAAGTTAAACCCCGGTGTCCCTGTCGAAATTTTGTCGTGACCGGTGAGGGGGGGGGCGGCGGCTGGGGTGTAGGTATATAGCTCTGGAACCCTACACTGTTGTCCCCCAGGGGAGGACGGGCGAGTGGGAACCCTTTAACGTCGCACACCAAGCCCAACGGTAGTTGCACCCTTCTTTCGCCCGTGGTTGCGGCATACTCAATATTAAGCTCTACAATAGTCCCTTCAGACAGACTCTGTAAAACAGAGTCCCTTGAAACAGACTCTTTAGATGACTAAACAGAGTCTGTTCTGACAGACTCGGGACAAAACAGTTGTCCTTCATATGACGCATTGACAGTGTAGCATGGGTATGGACGGCAATGTGACAAAGTATAGGCTGTTTGGAGAGTATGCGAGTTGTCCGGAAGGTCTATACAGGATATGGGTGACATTTGGACATGTCATTTAGTAAACACTACAACTACAAAGTGAGGGGCTCGTAAGTGGGGACAATTTTTTACAGTAGCGTAGACAGTATAACGTGGATGACCCATTACTGTACTACGCTGTGTACTGCGTAGCTACTTTGCAATGTGTATTCCGTGTTGATTTTTGTGTGTGCTATGTATTGGTCGGGTGGGGCCCCAGTGTGCACTCTGTGCCACACTGGTGTCCAGCCTCGGCATCCCCTAACCAATAGCTATGTCATTACCCTTGGTTTGCAAATACCACCGTTTCAGTCCCGGTCCGAGTATCGTGATTTATAAATAACCGGTATCGTTTTAGTCTTTCCATATCACTTGTTCACAGGGTGTGACGGGATATCCGGCTCCTGTTTACTATCCGGCAAAAACCCGGTTCCGGTTCCTGTGTCCGGTATAAACCTACCGGATACCGGATTTCGGTGATGATTTCGTAAATGTCAAATTATTGCAAATTATGTTGTGAGATGTTATGTTTTCAGTCCCATTACATGTCAGTATACAGTATTGGGTTAAAGCAGTATTTTTGCATATGGTTAAGGCAGCGATTCTGATTTTACTATCGAAACAAACGAATAATTTGCAGCTTCACACATTTCAAGTATTAGGGAACTCTCCTTATATAAACGCAATATTTCGTTTACTAAAGATAAAGAAACATTTACTGACGCATTAACGTGCTAAAAATTGTTTATTTTAAAAAACACTATCCTGTTAACATCGGGTTCCGGTTCCGGTAAAAATCACTATCCGGATCCGGTTCCGGGATTCGGTTTTTTGCGATCCGGTCGTATCCTGCTTGTTCATTTGTCAAAAATTGTGCTTTAATATTCCTGCCTAATTCTCTTAAAACTTATTGTGTTTTCTGCCGATTTCACTTATGTCATTTGCGTGTATTTTTACATATATTTCATATTATGTTTTTAGGTACTAAAACCCCTCTAACTTTTATGCGCTCAGTTCAATGCGCTTCCCCATTTCTGCACTTTCCCTTTTGACCCTTTTGTGCCAGTTTCTACATGTCATGTTTCGTGTGAAATGTTTATTTTCATGTTTTCAGACCTCTCCTTTCCCGTTTCCTACTAATTTTCAGTTGCTCATTCAATTTCGCACCTCTATTTCTGCCAATTCTGCCCCGTTTGTGTCTATTTTGCCATATTTCTTTTTATGTCATGATGGTGAGGATTCTAGAACATTCCGGGTATTCTTATGGTAGCTTTAGCTGGTGTATTGTGCGAGTCTAACTTAGTTTTACTGGTAAGAGATAACATTACTTTCGGACGCATTAAAAACATAATTTCTCGCATTGACGGAGCATTCAAAAGTATTAAATCGGAATCGGCATATAATTAATCGAAATAGCAATTTTTAGGCCTGGGAAACAAGTATTTATTTTTTTTGTATTTATAATGTATTCTTGTATTTGCGCGCGGACGTAGTTTGACTAGCCGTCCCTTAAGTAGTGTCTGACAAAATCTGCTTATTTTTCGCGTATGTATTGCATTTTCCCGGGACTTATAACTGTCGTAAAGCTTTTTGGCCGCATGGCCATCGTTCAAATGTTATAATTACCAAAAATAGGGGCAATCTACAATTTATTGTAAACGGGACTAACGGGCTTGTATTTATTATTTTGCGTTGCACATTTGTTAGTTGCTAGTAAAACGGATAAATAGTGTCATAAACGCATACGAGCCGTAGAAGTGTGTAAAATTGTGTTAAAACTGTTCCATGGGTATTCTTCATTCCCCGACTAGGCGTTGCAAAACAATAAATATGTACAACTCAGAAGTTCACTCATATACCAGCTATGTAGTTAACCAGTAGAAACAGTAATATTTCTGCGATTGCGAACACCTTTACATAGAGCTACGTTGGTTGGTGTGGTATGTATTAAATACAATAACAATGTAAAATAAACAGAGAACGAAAAACCATTCAACGGGTATGATAAACACGTTCAGCAGTTACACTGAAATTTTCTATTAATTTAACAACCTATCACGTCTGATGCTGTGCTTAGGCTAATATTTACAAGGTCCATTATTTGCCCGGTTATTAATTGTTTATGATTTCATACAGCCTCTTGGCACATGTATTACATAAATAATCCTGACAGAGTGGTGCGCACACCACCTAGTTCCTCTGAATTTGCTAGTGGTTACAGTGCTGTTTTCTAAATTGATCAACTTCTTAAAGGCTAGAACCAAACGGCCGATAAAACATCTTAAGTATTATCTTTGTAGTTTACCATGCTAACTACTTAGCTAGTGCGTTAATAATGACTACTGAGCTTACGTTTCGTGTATTGAGTAGTTGGAGAACAATGTAGGCTTGCCCCTTGTGCACTCTAAATGCGATTTTTGATGGGCTTATAGTTGATAGTCTATTTGCTAGACGGATTTGTAGCACTAAAATGCAAAAGATCTAAAGCGGTTCACAACCGCTGTTCACAAATTACTTCTGTTACGAAAACTTGTCTATATTTACATGAGAAGTAACATAAATATCAACAGAAAACCTTAAAATGCTAAGAGCAACTTTATTAGTCGTAATCTAAATTGATTACCAATTGCATTTGCTTTTAAGCAATGGTTATTTAATACATATAAAGCAGAACTATGGGTTCTTGTTATGAAATAGGCTGGGTTTCTGAAACCCTACTCAGGTACGACTTTAGTACTTAAGTACGTGCTAAGTAATTACTTAACCATTTTGTCGTTTTTAAAAGCTTACTTAAGTTAAGTAAATACTTAAGTCAGTGACTAAATTTGATGTATTATAGATTAACAGCTCAGGCATACTAACATTGGTCTAACTGAAATTGTAGAGTCATGGTGACTTAAGTATAACTTAATAAATACTTAAGTAAGATTTCAGAAACCTGGCCAATATTTACCAAACAGTGAATATGTGTCGATATGTGATTGAATGAAAAATATATACAGGAATTCATGGAAAGGAATAGCAATATATAATTGAAAACTAATATTTATTTATTTTCACGTCTTCATGGCTGAAGCAGGAGTTCCCATTGAGTGTTTAACTGTAAGCTATTTTTAGTTCATCAGGGAGGGACCGGATATTAATTCACCGGAACCGCAACGGAATATTGAATTTTGTACCTGAATCAGAGCCGGATATAACATGCAAATACGAGCACTGTGATTGTTGATGTCTCATCATAATTTGTTTCATTAATATCTTTTGGAATTAAAGATAAATGGATAATCAATTTTCGCTCTAGCTATGTTAAACAAAATTAAAGTTACCTTTTGAAACTTTAGATACCTATCGAACTTCAAAAAACAAAACATGTAGCCTCTGACGGCACCGAAGTATATAAATGTGGTTTGCGAATTGGTGGTGGTATTGACCAAGATAACAAGAAGTCGCCATACTCATACCCTGATACCGTAAGTTTCATTGCATGACTATAGTTGTGTACTGGGAATGGACTTCACCAAAGTATATACTCATGACAAGAGTATGCGACCTGAAAATAACCATGGCAGTAATTGTAGCGTCGCGCGTTGCTCTCACATCGTCCTCTGGGCATTCGCTGGACCTCCACCGAGTGAGGGGGCTTCTACCGGGCCCTCCCGTCCGATTAGTTGCTTTAGCTTTTTGTTAGTTATGCCCATAAATAAGCACATAGTGAATACAATCATATAAATAACAAACACAGATCGAATATATAATAAAACATATGATCGAGAGGGAGAGGTCAGGTTTAATTCATACTGAGGATGTTTTTTCAAAAATGTAAGAAACGTCAAAATAACCGGAAGGAGAAATATTCAGTTGGAGCGGGAGGGGGCTTAACCGGGGTAAAATCTTAAGTGGGGGCCCCAGTAGCGCGCTCTCTGGTCCTTATATATTGGTCGGTCGCGATTAGGTACACAAGACTCGAAAACCGAAGACTGGCTAATTGCGTCAAGGTTTCCAATTTCGTGGTTTCACCTTCCCCATAAATGATGTGGTCTAAGTAATATTGCAACGTTTGCTGCGAACTTTTTTCTACACAGAATGTATGTACCCAGTTGCACATTCTTGCATAAATGAGCATGCAAAATCCACAAAGTTCAGATTGGATAAACATTTTGTCGTTTTACCACATTGACTAAAGGGACAAGTGTGAAAAAACCCTGGTTTAAGGAAGAAGTTTTGAGATTACGAGAAAGTCATTAATTATTACATAATTTCTATCAATTTTTTGAAGGATTATATACATATTTTCTACGAATAATTCAGATAGATTCATTCACATGTCTAGTACTGATCCATTTTCTCAGAAGTTGCAGTTGTCCCGCTATTTTTCAGTGTATCTATGTCACTCATGTTGATCCGGGTGGGCCGGCTGAGCTTGCTGGAATACAACAGCATGACAAAATACTTCAAGTTAGTTTTGCTTTATTTAAGTTTATCGTTATCGTGACTAATCGAACTTTTGTGCCCAATTATAAGTCCTAAATACATACGACGGGAAATCGAGTGCTTTGGTATTCAGGCAAACATTTTGTCTCCGGTTTTGGCCAAACTATAATGTAATCAAAAATATTGTTTTGACCGGTGTTGGGATTACCGTATGTGCAGTTTTAAATATGCACTCTTGCTCCCACCCTAACACTATTGTCTCTGTTAGCCCACCTTAAAGCATGTCATAGCAATCTTTCTGTTTATACACTTATTTCTAGAATACGTAAAATTGATGTACACTTAGCAGTAGCTTATGTATATTGTAAATTTTATGTTGATTACCCCAACTACGGGAGTAACGGGGCGTCTTCAGGGTGCAACGAGAATTACAATTCACCGGAACCGTAACCGCAATTTGAAAAAATTACCGGAACAGGAAAATGAAAAATATATATATGCCACCGAAAATACCACGGAAAATACATTTTATTTTTTTCCAATATTATTGGTGAAATAACGCTCGTTGGAGATAGGTAGTCACTTTATATGTTGTATATATTTTTGATTTTCATAATCCACGGAAGCGAAATCTACCTTTGCTTGTTATTTTCGTTCATTGTCAAGGTTTATATATATTATAGTAATGAAATTATTTAATCTTTATCGTCATTTTTAGTAAGATATCTTAATTTCCACCGACCAAAATTTAATATCGTAATTCTGAATTCCGGTAAAAATTACAGGAACCGGAACTAGTGAAATTATGAAATTTCATAATTACGCAATAATTACGGTCTCTCGGTTTTTTGAGTCTCGGTAAATTTCAAACCGAGACCAACGGAGAAAGACGTGTTGCCGTTTTTTTCTGCTCAACGTTTACAATAAACAGACGTCAGTTGTATTTGTTGATTTTCGACTATAAATTTTTTGCTGTTTTCATACGAGATACACGTTATAACCAGGGCAGGCGGCACGGTTTGTCCCATGCTAATTCGACGTCAACATTAAAATTCGGCCTCTTATATCTGGTTAACAGACAAAAGTCGAATATCATATGACATTAGCTTACAAACCACCGCTCTCAAATGTTCAACATATACAAGAGTCGGTATGTCACGTGATACTGTGGGACATTTATGCCAATATCATATGATATTCCAAATTTTCAACGAATATCATATGATATTCTGAGGAACAGTGTAATCTTTGGGTGCTGATAAATGAATGGAAAGTCGGACGACAGGGGCACAAATATGCTTTAAATACCAAATGCACGACTGCAAATCGTTTCCGACACAAAATTGCTTAAAACCGCAGCTCCTCAATTCACAAATTCAAATTTCAAATTCTAGTATCATATTATATTCAGCAGGACAATTTGGATATGTTACCTGAAGTATGCGGTCATTTGTAAACATATCATTTGATATTCGCCGACAATACCTCGAATATCATACGATATTGAAGAACAAAAGGCGACCCACACATGATAATAGCAGACAAATACGAATTTTTGAATACGATATGGGGTCTATAAGTAGACAAAATGTTACCCTATAGTACAATAGGGACAAAACGTGTCCAAACTGCCCCGGTTATAATGTGAACCCCTCATTAGTAATATTGTTATTAGCAAGTTTTGTGGTTA
This sequence comes from Enoplolaimus lenunculus, assembly GCA_030248215.1. NCBI lineage: Eukaryota > Metazoa > Nematoda > Enoplea > Enoplida > Thoracostomopsidae > Enoplolaimus > Enoplolaimus lenunculus. Next base: position 72,538 of record JASANG010003281.1, read on the forward strand.
TTTTTGTGATTAGAATTATAAATTCGGAGCAGATGCAACATTTTATTATGCTAGGCTAGAATAACGCAGAAGTACGAAAAACATTCAAAACTTTTGTCAGAAAAATTTTATTTATGCTCGGTAACGGTCAAAAATTGACCGAGACCGAGTCCAAACAATCTCGGTCTCGATTTTCTGGTCTCAGGTCTCGGTTTTTGACCGAGACCGCAAATCCCTGATCCTTGGCCTAAGTTGTACTCAATTTTACAATTGCCTCCATTCACTTATAAAGTGAAATTGAATTGATGAAAACGTTGCAGTATAATCAAATATTATTTCATATCACGCTATATTTTGCACACAGCACACACAGACACGGTGTGTGTCTGAGATCATGTTAACCTCACCTTAACAAGCGTAAAAAACTTTTGTGTGGCGTTATGGTTGGGCTACAATTTTAAATAAAATTGTACATGCGCCAACCCCAACACCAGTACAAATCGGTGACAGTCACTCTAAAACAATATTGCGAACGGCGCATAAAACGAAATTGCGTTAGCAGAATGTCGCTGCAAACAGATATGAGCAAATCCTTACGTAAATTTTCACTTTTGGGCTGTAAACAAAACAAATGCGTGTATATTATTATTAATTGGAATGGGTGCTTGTTACTATGTTAAATTTCGATCCAACACTGCCATTTTGGTTAAACTGCCGCTGTGATGTATATGTAATAAAATTTTAAAACCAAAGAATGTTAGACATTGTGCTAAGCAAGGATTTATGTTGCGGTTAGTTTTGATATTTTTCAGAATTTTGTCCAAAGCGTAACCAAAATACGTAGCTTATAAATAACTCTACAAACGGCTGTTAATACGTTTAACCTTCTGCTTGTGCTGGATGAAAACATTCGAATATAGTACGTCGCCACGTGTATGTTTTAGGTAAATGGTGTTGACTTCACAATGCTAACACACGACAAAGCGATTCACTATATTAAGAAGAACAATAAATTGTTATTGCTTGTATCAAGAGATGGTTTATTGGGTATAAATCAGCGTTAATTTTTATTACAAATAGCAAACACTATATTTATTTTGCAAATAATACGTACAGTGATTCTACGCATTTATTTCACTTGCCTTTAGTCTATGCATTTTATTTCAACAGTGCGTTTTGATCTACAGTTTATTAACATTTTCCGTATCCGTATTATTTACTACTGACAGTGAGAGTTTATGGCTGATTTTTAGTTCTTCAGTTTTAACTATACGACAACATTGTTTGTAGCCCAGTTGCTGAAATGTAATTAGCCCATCACAATTGTCTAGGTTCAATTTGTTATCTTTAGTGCCCCTATGCTACTCTAATGTTGCTTTGATAATTTGATTTTAATACGAAATGTGCACAAAATGATAGTGTTTACCATGTAATGTAAATTGGTTATTCGCTCTTTAAGTCTTTCCGATGTTATGGGTTTGTATACATTGTATTTTTCATTCGCAGCATTTAACTAAACTGTTAAACGTTGGTGCCTTACATGTTCATTGTTTACTTGATTCCATCTGTCAGGTTCACTTAAATTGATCGTCGTTGATATGTTTGTTGTTCTGGGCAGCTTTGGAAGAAATCAGCTTTTGTAATGTTGAAAATATAAGCATCTTGTTGCAAACACCGAACGCGAACGGTGAAAATGACAAATTTTCATACCGAAATTTGTTTTTACAACATAAATTTATAACATCAAAGACATGTATCGCTTTCAAATAATACTGATTTTAAGAGTCGTTAGAAAACTTGTTCCGATCTCAATTTATTTATCACGTGCTTCTACAACATTTATTTTGTATTTTAAATTATTTCATTCCTTTTACTGTGATGGACATTGTGTTAAGTATCACCTATGTGTGTATTGTGTATAATTATCATTTTAACGAAGTGTCAGGCTCGCTGATAGCTTGTGAACAACGTCGCAGAAAATATCTGTTACTACAGTCTTAATAGCTTATTAATGAAACTGAATTAACAAATTTTCAGCGCCAAAATTTTCAATGTTTAAATGATTACGAGTAGTTTGCCACAAAACCGTAAACATCCTGTTTTTGCGTCTTTGAATGCAAAAACAGGAACAAGAATTGAATTTTGCAGGAATTCCGGCCGGAACAGGAGATATAACCGACAAAACTATAACAAAACTAGTTGCTTGAGAACTAGGACTACCCTGAATTTGTAATCTATAAACTGCATGTTGTTGTGAATTCTCCTGTACGAAATGAGTCTATAAATTTCGACAAAGATCAAATGACTGAACTTTTATACATTTGAAAAGCGTTTTGTGTTACAGAAAAACCACTCTGCCGCAAATTGGACTACTCTCCTTATCGAGGTTTTAATGATGGTTGGCCTAAAACATTGGCCCATACTTGAAGACTTGTAGGCTTAGGCTCATGTCTAGGCTTAGTTGGCAGGCCTTTGTAGTTAACGTAACGAAAACGTTGGTCAACATATTCCCAAGCCTAATTTTAAGTGTTCAAAAAAGTGTAAGCCAAAGAACAAAGTCTGGAATCCAAGCGTACCCGTCTGAAGTCCCAGCAAAAGACGGGACATCACAAAAAGGTGCATGGTCCGGAACATTTGTCATTGTAAATATTGCGATGGCATTGTACTGTAGTGGCCCAAATAAGTGGGGAAATAATAAAACTTTTGGGTCCCTATATTGAGTCTGGATCGATAGGAGTCTATTTCCCTACTTGGCATGTGTAACTGGATATAGTCTAAAATGACTAATTAGCACATAAACGTTACACACTTACCCTTATTAAATTGCGTAATTGCTTCGTGGTCCAAATTGAATTCAGTAAAGATACACAATTTGATTCATTTGTGAAAGTATATATGTGTATTCTTTCATAGCACTGTAGTATTGAGCATATTCCTAAAGTAATGAACACTAATTTTAGACCATAGAAAATGGCTGGCATAAAGTTGAAGGTGTAAGGTCCAAATAATTGGAGCTAGACTGAAAAATATTTAACGGTCCAGAACTGAATAGCGGAGCTACCATTTGGCAGGGTGTAACTGGATATCCGTTTCCGGTAAAATCGGTGTCTGTTTCCGTTATAGAAATAACGGAAATTCTGTTATTTTTACTTTCAAAATGAGTTATAAATCACGTATCTGGCAATTTTTTGTTACAAATATTTTGCAATTAAGATTACCGAGTTCATCCGAAATCTTAAAAATTTCGGCCCACGTAAAGATCAGGAGCGAAAAGTTTTTCTATGGGAGTGGAAAAAGATAAGCTCAAGCTTTAGACTAATTTTTTGCTTGGCTTAGGCTTAGGTATATGCTTATAATACGTTTCCGCCCCTGTTATTTACATTGGCCAAAACTTCGATGCATCCGCCGCTTTTTCTGTACAATTTTTGGAAGATCGGTGAATATATATGCACACCTCAATTATGTTGGCAGAAAAATAAAACACTTAAAATTTTTATACTTTAATATCCTTTCTCCGTTTCCGTTATTTTTACTATCCGTTTACACCTGCCACTTGGAGAGGTGAACAAATGTTAGTCCACCGTTTATTCGGGTCATTACAGTAATTATTTTTTATACTATTCACTATCATTGAAAAAATAAATCGTTTTTATGTGATTATGCACGGAGCCTTATGTTAATATATATTGTATAAAAACTTGATAAAAGCAAGGGTCGCATGTAATATGTGACCATGACACTAACGCAGATTTTCTCTTTTTTGAGTGGTTCTGGCCGGAAGATTGGTCCTGTGGCAAAATCATGATGGCTTCGGTTGGGACAGCGGGACACTGAGAAAGCGGAACAGTTGGAACAATGGGGACCGACGGACAGCTGGGCTGACAAGAAAATGCTCCTCCACATAAAAAAATTTTGTTTAATTGGATTCTCATCAGAGATGGTGCCGCCCCCCTGGCCCCAACAGATTCAAGACACCCTAAGCAAGATGTGAGCTCGTCGCCTTCCGAACCCCCACATAAAAGAATTCATTGGTGGAACATATGGTCGAAGGCGGTATTTTGGGATTTCGGAATATGGTTGAAGATGGGTGCTCCTATATCAAACACAGTATATATTTTGAAAGTGTTTATTTGAACCTAACACTATTGTTAGTTTAGCCCTTTCTCTCATAATACGTGCAATTCGCACTATGAGCAGTGTTTAACAATATATGCGCAGTGGAAAATTTTCACAAGACAACGCCTCCCACCCGTCATACTGGGATTCGAATCTCACCTTCAAATCACGTCTAATATATGAAATTTAATACTTTCCTGTGAGAAATGGTACATCGATTATGAGTTTCTGGCATGCGCTTTGCTGGTTTGGCGCATACTATAGTGATCAGAATATGATGCTGTATTAACCCTTTCTCTCATGAATATTTTCTATTTCCCCTGAGACCTACTTTAATGCTAAGATTCGAACTCCAGTGACTGGAGTGGGAGGCGTATACCATCACCACTCAGCTATAGGAGCTTGACGCTCGAGCCCGAGGGGGCTCTCACGTCTTGTGGTGATTTAGTACTATGTATACGTGTTGCAATTGTTAAACACGGTGCGATATATACTATTTAACGTATATACACTGCGCTGAGTTGCCTACAGACAACTCAATGTGAGAAGGGGTTCTAGATAGTAAACTGAAAATTTTTCGCTTAAGTAATAAAGAGGAGCTTCTCATTTTGATCTCTAAGTTTACTGCATAAATGACTTAAGGACCAAATAAAGTTTGGTTCGAAACTAAAGCATATACTGTATTGACCCGAATAAGAGGGGGGACTGCTTGTTATTCGGTTACGGTCTGTTATTTATTTTTAACCCACGCCCCGCCGCCTTTCGTTACTGATATATATCTGGTACTGCAACTATCCGTTAAATTATAGGTTTATTTGTCTCGTTTCAATAGTTTATAGTTTAAGTGATAATAAAAGGTTATACTTAGGAATGTACTTTCAAAATTTAAGTACGCTTTGAAGTTACGAACTCAAATTATTTGGTCCTGGAGTCATTTATGCGCCACAATTAAGGTTTATTGACATTTATGGACTCTAATTAGTACCCTGGGTTGGTAGGGAAATCTGAAGCATAGGTTTTGGTTGGAAAACGGGAAAAGTGGAAAATTCTAATACCTAGATTTTCCCTTGGGTTGGTAGGGAAAATCTGAAGCATAGGTTTTGGTTGGAAAAGGGGAAAAGTGTAAAATTCTAATGCATAGATTTTTCACCTGGGTTGGTAGGGAAATCTGAAGCATGGGTTTTGGTTGGAAAAGTGGAAAATTCGAATGGCTAGATTTTCCCCTGGGTTGGTAGGCAAAATCTGAAGCATAGGTTTTGGTTGGAAAACGGGAAAAGTGTAAATTCTAATGCCTAGATTTTTCACCTCGGTTGGTAGGGAAAATCAGAAGCGCAGGTTTTGGTTGGAAAACGGGAAAAGTGGAAAATTGAAATGCCTAGATATTTTCTTGGTTAGTAAGAAATATCTGAAGCAAAGGTTTTGGTTGAAAAGCGGGAAAAGTGGAAAATTTTAATGCCTAGATTTTTACCCTGGGTTGGTAGGGATATCTGAAGCATAGGTTTTGGTTGGAAAACGGGAAAAGTGGAAAATTCTAATGCCTAGGTTTTTATTCTGGGTTGGTAGGGAAAATCTGAAGCATAAGTTTTGGTTGGAAAACAGGAAAAGTGGAAAATTGAAATGCCTAGATATTTTCTTGGTTAGTAAGAGAAATCTAAAGCGATGGTTGAAAAACGGGAAAAGTGGAAAATTCAAGCGTAGGGCACAGGTTTTGGTTGGAAAACGAGAAAAGTGGAAAATTCTAATGCCTAGATTTTTCCCCTGGGTTGGTAGGGAAAACCTGAAGCAAAGGTTTCGGTTGAAAAACGGGAAAAGTGGAAAATTCTAATGCCTAGATTTTTTCGCTGGGTTGGTAGGGAAAACCTGAAGCAAAGGTTTCGGTTGGAAAATGGGAAAAGTGGAAAATTCAAGCGTAAGGCATAGGTTTTGGTTGGAAAACGGGAAAGTGGAAAATTGAAATGCCTAGATTTTACCCTGGGTTGTTAGCGAAAATCTGGAACATTGGCTTTAGCTGGAAAACGGGAAAAGTGGACAATTTTAATGCCTAAATTTTTACCTGTGGGTTGGTAGGGAAAATCTGAAGCATAGGTTTTGGTTGGAAAACGGGAAAAGTGGAAAATTTTAATGCCTAGATTTGCCCTGGTTTGATGGGGAATATCTGAAGTATAGGTTTTGGTTGGAAAATGGGAAAAGTGGAAAATTTAAAGACCTAGATTTACCTTAGGTTGATAGGTAAAATCTGAAGCATAGGTTTTGGCTGGAAAAAGGGAAAAGTGGAAAATTTCAATGCCTAGATTTACCCTGGGTTGGTAGGTAAAATCTGATGCATAGGTTTTGGCTGGAAAAAGGGAAAAGTGGAAAATTTTAATGCTTAGATTTACCCTGGTGTAAAGATACCAATGCTACCACAGCTCGTGAAGCTGAAAAATTAGGTTCTGAGCCTGGGATACACACGTTTTGATGTGGAAAGGCACTGCGAGCCGCAGGAACCTGTTGTATTAGATCCTACTAACAGCAGAGCCCTGTACACATGGTCACTGGATTGTGACTGTGTTGTCCAGTGAGTTCTGAGTTGGCGTAGAGCGGTTCTTGAAAGTTTAGTTCCGTAGGACGGTGTTTGTGCGCACACAAGGTTTTGGGTCGGGATACGAGTTGGTGGAGTTTGTCTAAGTAGCACAAGGCCTGTACTACTGCGGAATGCTTACCCAATTCAGGTTGTTTGTTAATATCTCACACTCCATAGCAGCTCCTACCCACTACAATTAAGGGGCACCACAGCTTGGTTTGCCTGGTTCTCAACTTAACCCCCGCAACATACCCAAGCCGGGGTGGCTTGGGTATGCACACTTTAACGTGTGTTCCCTTTTCCCTTCTCGCGTTCCTTCTTTCTCTCTTTTGTTTTCTCTGTGCTTTCTTTCTTTTGTTTCTCGTGTTTTGTTGTTTTCTTGCTTTTGTTTCTCCGGTTTTCTCTTTTCGTTTTCGTTTCTACTTTTACCGGTTTTTATTAAATTTGCATAAATTTAATAAAATTTCACAGAAATTTTGGAAATTATGCAAATTTATGCACACTACTTAAAACTTGCTTAAATTTTCAGCTATAAAAGCAGTCGGCAATCATTCTCAAAATGACAGTTTCCTATTTTAATCAGTATGTGAACGTTTGGGTTTCATTTGGCAGCATCAAATGGAGATAGTGTTTTTTTAATGTTATTAAGTGTTGTACGGGTTTTCTGGTTGTTTTCTAGTAGTAAATTCAGCAGTGCTTTTCTAAGACATGTCACATAAACTGTTCGTAACCGAGTTTATTTACAAGTAACTCGCAATTGGTCATAGGCAGCTGGCCTTGACTGGTGTGGGTGGCCGTGCTGACTCAACCCTGCTGTGCAGGCTTGTCATTTGATCAGCCGGATCTCCATCCTCTAGCGGCTCCGCCGGCGTGCTGTTTAACTAGTCAAAAATAATAATAATAACTGGTATTTGTTACAAAAATGTCTCAGAAAGACTCATCAACAAC
>JASANG010000595.1:0-79901 GCA_030248215.1 Enoplolaimus lenunculus
CGAACTTCTCACAAACATAAGCCTACTCTTATGCCTACCCCATGCCTCACAGTCTCTAAAAGACGCGCAGACTGCATGTCCCCGGTTAATTGCGCCGAATAAAATGCATCCCAATAGCAGATCATCTGAAAAAGTTAACTTGGTGTACGCAAGCTATTGCGGATTTTGAATGTTTATACTGCATACTTTTGCAGTTTTTGTACTAAGCGCAATTAATTTGCATCTAAACGCCGCTTATTACTGTTAGCAGTGGCAGATTAACAGCGTTGATGGTATTTTCTTTATGATTAGAAGAGCCTAAATTTAGCAATTTAAAGCAATTCAGTATAATAGCCTACCATTAACGAGATAAGACATTGCCGGCTGATGTTTTTTCATACTCAAAGACACATAATGTTTGCACTGCAGCTGCAATTTTTTGTAAAAAATCAATTATTTAACAGAAACCATTCAATATGTTATAGAGTTCAGCAGCGCAAGTGGAATCATAATCGCATATAGCTGCCAATAATTGTTCCTTAGATAACCAGATTATCAGGGTGTAACCGGATATCTGTTTCCGTTTTCCGTAAAACGGTGTCCGCTTCGATTCCGTTTCCGTTATAGAAATACCAGAGATTCTGTTATCTTTCTGCTTACTTTAGTGACCCGAATAAGAGGGGTTCCCATTTTGAGTCCCAATCAATAGAAGTCCATATCACTTATTAATAAGAGTCCGTAGGCGGATAGATTCCCTACACCCTAATCAGAGTTCATAAATGTCAATTATACCTAATTGTAGCGAATAAATGACTCCAGACAAAATACAGTTGAGTTCGAAACTTTGAAACATTCTTAGTTTTAATAGTACGTTGTTAAGCACATGTAACCTTGCATTATCGCTCAAGGTTTTGATACAGGACAAATAAACGTTTAACTCAATGGATAGTTGCAATATCGAATATATATCAATAACGAAAAGCGGGTTAAAAACAAATAACAGTCCGTAACCGAATAACAGCGAGGTTCCATCTGAAAAACGCAAATAATCATCAGTACCCCCCTCTAATACAGTACAATTAGTTGTACCTGACTGAAAAACATGGTGTTTTTAAATAAAATAATGCAGAAATTGTTTTATTTGATATGATAATTAAACCATTAAACAATCGGCCGAAAAATCTTTAGAATTTGGCTCAGTTAGGATATTTTGTATAAAATTTCGCTTAGCTAGGTTAATACTGGCATACCCTACAGACCCGAGTAAAAGGAAAAGGGCCTGATATTTGTTTTACATGCCGAAGGGTGCCCCATCTTATTCGGTTCCTGACTGTTGCTTGTTTTCAATTCACCATTCGTTAGTTGGACTAAACAACTTCCTTTTTAATATTCTTTCTTTTAGGCCGAACTGGCTTTACTCTCGGCATTTTTACTGGTTGTCATGTCGCTAATTTTTTCTGGATTTAATAACTTTTATGCGGATTACCTGAGTGTCTGTTACAAAAATTGAACAGTCTTGACCATTCTTCTACTTTAATTCATTTTATGAACTCTAACTAGTACTTATAGACTCTATCCACTAAATAAGTCTATGCAGATTCCAACTGATTAGGACCCAAAATAGGGATCTCCCAGCTCCTTATGTCCCTGTCTTATTCGGATCACTGAATTATAATAGCGTTTGTTGTTCGATTGCTCATTGATCACAACCCTTTTGAAAATTTTCCATGTGCGCCTAGGTTTGGTAGGGTTTCTGGAGTTACTCAGTGTTCGGTTGTTACAGAAAGCAAACTTATACTGGTAGCCACGACACTGGCTTGATATGGTGCAGATTTTAGGATTATTTAGGATACAACTTGGTTAGTGTAAAAAGAACATGGAGAAAATCGATGAAGAGCACCAGGAGAATGTGAGCGCTGATGCAAGTAATCATTTAGCTGTTATCCAGAAACGGTAAGTTCAAAACGGTTTAAGATTTGACGCTTTATACACTGTCATATCCGATGAGTTGTTAATCAACTGAAAGAGACAATTAGTTATTTGGTTATTTCTGAGCTAATTATAATAAACATTAACTCACTCTGAGTTGATTTTATTCTGGGTTACTTGATTAACTAGGATACAATGAATTCAATCAATTTAGAATTCTGAGTTCTGAAAGGCATAAATCAGAGCTCAGATTTCCGAGCGGATTCAACTCATCAGCAAGCTCGATTGTTTTAGTACAGTGGACTACAAAACTTTTTACATCCGTCTAGGTGCAAATCATTGCAATTTAAAAAGTCAAGAAACTCTCATTCAAAATTTTTTGCAGAACGTAACCCTGCTTTTCATAAGCCTTGCTACGCCATGACCGCATTATTTCTAAAAATTGAAAGGAATTAAGGTTGAAAAATACGTATCAAAATCTTACTACAATATCAAACCAGCGCGGCCCTCACGCCCGGACCGGTTGCAAACCTGACCTATACTGTTCAATCCAGTGGCCAGCTTAAACTGTTAGTTTCAAAAAGGCGGGCTAAACAATTCCCTCAAAGAGGGCTAAAACTTTTTAACAGGGACAGTGCCTCTCGGACTTTCTGCATTCTGCCTGTAAGGCAGACAAGGATTTAAATTGCGTATTGCAATTATATTCGTAAGTGTAAAAACCTAATAATTTTCAGAAAACCCCGAGAAACCGGCCTACTACGAGGTCAGATGGATCAATCTCGAAATCTACAACCACCACCAAAAAGCTCAAAATCCCTACTGCCTCAATTTGCGCCAGGCAAAAAATTCAGCGTCTACAATCCGTACAAGTCGTTCACCGAAACTCCAGACAGCGGTACGTATGGCGGTTCTATAGAAAGCAGCGCCGCTGGCAACTACAAAGACAATGGGAGCCTTTTGATGAGCGCCCCTGGTCCAGAAACCGCTAAAACTAGCACTGTCGCTTATCCGTACAACATTCCCGTTGTGGTTACAATTAACGTATCTGGATTCCGGTTTCAAACTCAACTCTCTACGCTGGAATCAAGAACCGATACTCTGTTAGGAAATCCAGCCAAACGAGACAAATACTGGAACCCTGCCACGGGGGAATACTACTTTGATCGGCATCGCCCTTCGTTTGAAGCGATCTTGTTTTTCTATCAAAGCGGGGGATACTTGTCTCGACCCCCCTATGTTCCACTCGAAATATTTCACGAAGAGTTGAAGTTTTTTCAAATGCCCAAAGATGTGATGATTAAATTTTGGGCCGGCGAAGGGTTTGTGATCGATCGGAAGCCGTCGATGCCACAAAACGAATCGCTGAAGGCCATTTGGCGACTGATGGAGTATCCGAATTCATCCATGGCTGCTAAGGTGTGTGCTAGCGCTTTTTCGAGCCAGATTAAAGTTTCTTTTTAGGGAAATCAATTGAAAATGTTGTAAAATTTACAAGCAGCCTTGTGCCAGGGGTCAACCGATCGTCTGCCTCCGGCTCGGGTTCCGCCAGATAAATGACCTACGGCTCCGGTTCCGATAAAACTATTGTGATGTTCCGATAATTCATGACACTGAAAGGTTTTATAGTTTTACAGAAATTGTATCGTGTTTTGCTATAGGTTCTTGTACAATTTAGAAACCAAATTGTCAGGATGACAAACGACACACACACGGAAACTTTCTAGTTCAAACGTTCAAGCATCGGAATGATTTTAGTCCTGTCTCAATTAAGCCCATCACATAATTTGCATGGTATTTCGTGTAGTTTTTGTTGTTCGTTTTGTTCTTGGGTTTGTTGTTGTTTTGTTGTTTGCTCACATTTTATTTTGTATTGCATTGGTTTATTTTTAGCTGATGGCAATATTTTCTATATCAGTAATACTTCTTGCTTCATTTTCGTTCATGCTCGAAACTGTCCCACGGCTCCAAGAGCGCTACACGTACCGGGCGTACCGTGACCGATTTGGTCACGACCCAGAGGTTGACGCCAATTTTACCGCAAAGGTATCTCCTGGGTCCGGAGGAATTCCAGGGACCCAAACTGGTACCAGCAAGCGGGCTATCCCCGATGAAATGGTCAACGATTTTCGTAATCCATTCTACGTCATTGAAGTATTCTGTAACGTTTGGTTTACCATTGAACTTGCGCTCCGCTTGGTTTCATGTCCATCAAAAGTTGAATTTGCGAAAAGTTTTCTGAATTGGGTTGATTTTTTGGCGATCGTTCCGTTCTATGTTACGCTGATTTTCCCAGCGACCGAGTATGCATCGCCGGTGAGTCTAGCGATCATTCAGTTGTTGCGGTTGTTGCGAGTGTTGCGAATCATGAAAGTTGTCCGGTATTCGCGAGGGCTACAAATTCTAGGGATGACATTTCGTGCCGGCAGCCGAGAACTAATTTTGTTGGTGTTCATTGTTTTGCTGATGGATGTTATGTTTGCAAGCGCAGTATTTATTGCGGGTTAGTTTTTGTTTTTAAATATTTCACTTTATTATAATATATATAATTATTACGACTCTTTTACACTTCGCCGCATTTAAGACAAGGCTTAGATTTTAGCATAATATTTGGCTTAAGCTTAGACCTAGGCAAATGCTTAAGATAACGTCAAGGCTTAAACATAGGCTTAGAACTTCACCCCATTTTATCTGATCCCAACACCAGTCTTTCTTACGTTTTTTGTGGCAGAACTCACTTGTTCCTAAGTAAGCATTGTTGTTTGTAGTCATGTTTGTAAATTTTTTTCAGAGTCCCCATTTTGGATCCCAATCAATAGGACTCCTTATCCCTAATAAGAGTCCGTAAGCGGATAGAGTTCCTAAACCATAATTAGTGTCCATAAATATCAATTATCCCTAATTGTAGCGCATAAATGACTCCAGCACAAAATACAGTTGAGTTCGAAACTTTGAAACATTCTTAGTTTTAAAAGTACATTCTTAAGTACTTATAACTTTGCATGATTGCTCAAGGTTTTAATACAAGACAAATAAACATTTAATTCAGCGGATAGTTGCAGTGCCGGATATATATCAGTAGCGAAGGGTGTCGGAGAGTGGCTTGCTTAAAAATAGATAACAGTCCGTAACCGAATAAGAGGGGGTACCCTCTGGAGAGGCCAAATAAATATCAGTCACCCCGAGTGTCTGCTACATATTTGAGCAGTGCAGGTTATTTTCGTGCTTTGGTCACTATTATAGACTCTAATTGGACTTTATAGATAAACTCTATCTACTAACAGGTTCTGTAACCAACATTTTTACTTTTAGAATACGGACAATCTAACAGTAACATCAACAGTATTCCTCTGGGATTATGGTACTGTATTGTTACAATGACAACAAACGGATACGGTGATTTTACTCCAGTCGGAACTTGGGGACGTCTCGTAGGCGGCATCTGTGCTGTGAGTGGTGTCCTTGTTATTGCACTTCCGATTCCGGTTATTGTGAAAAATTTCAAACATTTCTATCGCCAAGAATATATTTTGGGTCATGTTAATGATTTGATTACGCGACAAGACGACAGAGTTCGACTCATTTTGAGCGGCGAAAATGCGTTGAAAAAATAGCATTTTAAAATTGTTTGTTTTGGCCAATATATAGAACAGAAGTGGAACAGTAGTAATAGCATATTCCTAAACCTAAGCCTAACAGTAAGAATGAGCTTATACATAAGCCTAAGCCTATGCAAAACATTAGCTGCAGCCGTTTTCGAGATGGAAGAATATCGCACGTACGAATAGGCTTAACCGGATAAATCAATTTCAACATCCTGTTTTATACATGATGTGAATATAGCATTAGTTTTTAGCATATACATTCATAATTGTCAGTGAGACGCAATTACGCGACTGAGGGAAACAAGTGGATTGAGGTGTCTCAAAATCGGACCGGAAATGAATTTTCGTGTCGGAATCGAGCTCGGAATGTCATCATTGACCCATATTGGTTGCGTATATGTTTAAATCATTTCCGTTTCACAGTTTGCTTTTAATGTTTAGTTGTAGCTATAATCTACATAAACCTCCATCTACACTTAACTGACGAGCGGACCGTTTTTTGCTGGATGCTTAACCTTCAGACTATTTTTGCTCAGACTTTGGCGGAAATCTAGCCTTAGTAATAGCATATTTTTTACACTGAGGCTTGGGCTTAGGAATATGCTTATGCTACTGTTACGATCGTCAGCTTGGGGCTTAGGAATATACTTGTACTATTGTTACGATCCAAAGATTCCACAAAGGGTACTTTAAACCTAAGCATTCATATCTGTACACTTCAGAAAATGGTGAGTCAAATTGTATCTCTTCGAAATAGGCTCTACGGGTCTACACAAACTGAGTCAAATTCGCATCCGCCAGAGGCAAACGAGCGACATCGATTTTGAACTAAATTTTTTGCTTAGGCTTTGGTGTACACATTTTGTATGGAAATTGAACTTAAGCTGACTACGAAAAAAGTTTTCCCAGCTTCTACATAACTATTCGTTCTATATCTGATCTGCAACACAATTGTCGAATGTAAATTTTTGCGTAAAATATCTGGTTCATATGTGTTTACCTCAAATTAAGAAAAGGGATGTTCTATAGTACACAGCAGGGTGTAACCGGACCTCCGGTATCTGTAGAAATCGAGTGTATGTTGTAATAATTTGCCATATTCCTGTGAGAATTTTCCCCCTCCTACAATTGGTATCCTGCAAAGTGCAAATGTTGTCTGAAGAATTTCGGCTAAATTCATCTCAGATTTTAAGAATTTTAGTATTTCTTTGTTAATATTTTTTCTCCTATGTTACAAAGAAACCAATGAAAATATGTATATTATGGGGTTGATCATGGGTAAAATGGATAGTAAAAATAACGAAAACGGAACCGGTAGTGATCGAAATGCGAAAACGGAAACAGAAAAAGAATATTATAGTATAAGATCTGCGCTATACTTTGCTGCAATGGGCGCAGCCGCTCGTTGCTCCGTCGCCGCGCACCGTGTTGGAATTTTTAATAAAAATCAGACGGTGCCGCGTACCGCAGCACCGCGAGTATAGCGCAACCCAAAAAGTTTCGGCATATGCATAGAACAGTGGCTTTTCACTTTTCATGGTGAAAAATCTATAGCTAGGTGTGCACCAAGCCATGCCTGCTTAAACCATAGGTTTTTGCTACGCAGACGTTTTCTATAGTTTGGTAGGTTAGGAGTGGTGTGGTTGGTTTGTCTGAACAATTGGAATGTGCAATTCGATTAGAAAAACGGGAAAGGTGGAATATTCAAGCGTAAGTATACGATTCCTTTTGATATGGTAGAAAAACCCCACCCTTCAGATGTTCCCTACCAATCAGGAACATTTAAACGTTTGAATTTTTTTACTTTACCGTTTTCCCAACAAATTTTTCGTTTCAGATATTCCATACGAAACCTGGGAAGATCTAGGCTATTGAATTCCCTTCCAGACAAGGAAAAGTCCGGGTGTTTGAATTTTCCACTTTTCCCGTATTCCAAACTAATCCTACGCATAAGACTTTCCCTACCAAACCAAAAAATATTAGAGGCGTTGGATTTTCAAGTTTTTCCAACAGAACCTATGCTTGTGATTTTCGTACCGGCCATATGTTTGCCACCTCGAAAACTGAAAGCCCTTGCTCAATTCATGGACCAAACCTTCAAAGGTGTTTATTTTGCTGCCAACACAATTGACACGTGAAACTATTCGCCGAACATATCTTAAAGACTGATTGTGGATAAACTTCGTAATTTTATTTCATTTTTAGCAAAAGCAGCATATCTTTAAACGAAAAAATTGCGAGATACGTACGTGATATATAACTAATTTTGAGCGTAATAATAACGGAATTTGCGGTATTTCCATAGCGGAAACGGTTGCGGTATTTCTATAACGGAAACGAATACGTCATGCCCTGGTGTTGACACCAGTTTGTAACCGGATATCCGTTTCCGTTTCCGGTACAAATCGGTGTCCGTTTCCGTTAGAGAAATAGCTGAAATTACGTTACTGTTATATGTTCAAAATAAGTTTTAAATCACGTATATATCTCGCATTTTTTCACAGAAATGCTGCAATTGTTCGAAATGAAATAAGAAATACGAAATTCCTCCAAAATCTTAAAAATTTCGAAGCATCCGCCATTTTTTTCTTTGAAATCTATGAAAGGCCAGTAAATTTATGCACACCTCAATTTTGTTGGCAGAAAATAAAACATTTTTGAAACTTTTATTTTTCAATATCCATTTTCCGTTTCAGTTTCTGTTATATTGATCACTATCCGTTTCCGTTTCCGTTATTTTTACTATCCGTTCACTTTTGACACTAAAGGAAAAATGGTTCCTGTATTTGTTGTCACTACAAAGTTGTTTGTTTTAATATATACATATAAATTCAATGTTATTATATTTCTGTGCCGTTAACCTGAGGCTCCATACAAAATGTCAATTGAAAGTTTAGCAACATATTTTTACTGAAACTAGTTTCACTTCAAATTACACTGCAAAAATGGTGAGTCAAATTGACTCTCTCCGAAATAGGCTCTGCGGGACTACACAATCTCAGTCAAATTCGACTCCGCCAGAGTTAAATTCAACTCACTAAGTCGCACGTGTGATTCTGGTGGAGTCAAATTTGACTCGGTTTGTGTAGTCCCGTAGAGCCTATTTCCCGTAGAGCCTATTTCGGAGAGTCAATTTGACTCAGTATTTTTTGCAGTATAGGCATTAGCCTAAATTAAGGCTTCTATAATAGTTTACTAACCGCTCAGCTAAACAACCACCACAGAACTAAGTACAGATTCTGCTTAAAAATAAGTGAAACTAGATATTCTCAAATTGCTTAAAAGCAAGTAATATTTTTAAACACTATAAAATAGTAAAAACAGGCCCTAATTTACGAGTTTTACTTCAACTTTAAGTATATCTGGGAAGACCGAATTACTGAATCTCGGTGTAGGACGCGCTAGCTTCTTTCTTCTTTGAACAATTACGGTCCTCAGAATACAATACGTAAATACGTATAGTTGGTTGTACAGGTTGAAAAGCGTTTATAGTGATTGGCATCGGATATTGTTTCGTATATATCCAGAAAATTTCTTTAAGTTTCCGAACCTCAATTTTTGTTAACCACTTGGTGTAACTGGTTGCGTGAACCGCTGCAACAAAAATTCTATCAAATTTCACTCTTCCCTCGAATATACATTAGTCGTTTTACGTTCCAAGAATTAAGGACCACCTTGAAATATATACTTAGGGTAAACGTACAAACATCGAACTATGTCACTTTTAGTCATGCCCCCTTGTCACTAGACAACCATAAAGTAGGCTTAAATTTTAAGCTAATTTTTTGCTTGGGTTTGGGTTAAAGCTTTATTTTCGACTTGTCTTTATTTTACGCTGTTTGAGGCATAAACTTAGGAATATGTTTTGGTTGTTACATTGCTAAAAGTAGTATTGGTCAAAGTGTGAAGGGTCCACTCTAATCTTAATATATTGGAAAAGAATGTCGATTTGGCTCTCTTTTTGTCATCTTATATAGACTACTGCGGAACCAAAAATGTGTCTTTATTTCAACAGTTTAGAAATCGACAATTTTTTTAATGTATATTACTGTCTGAAAGCGACGCGCTGAGTGAAATTGCGGTATTTTGGCCAATGTAAAGAACAGTGTCGTAACAGTGTTATAATCATATTGCTAAGCCTAAGCCTAAGCCAAGCAAAAAAATCATCTCAAGCTTAAAGAAAGTAAACTGAAAATTTTTCGCTTAAGGTTCATCGACCTCCGGCTCCGGAAGAATTTTTGCCAGATGTTCCGGCAATTTCGGTAGTGAAATTTTTACAGTTTTACAAAAATTATGCCTTTCGGTGCGTTTGGCTATAAGTTTTGGTACAGTTTAGAAAACAAATTATCGGGATTTCTTAAAAAACCTGAAACCAAAATTCTTACAACACGATTTTGCGTCACCACCAGCTCCGGCATGTTGCGCTGACGTCCGGCTTCGGTATTTTTCATCTCCAGCTGCACCCTGGCCTACACTGTTTTGCTGCTGCCTAACACGGAGCCTGTATGATTAGACTTAACTATTTTTAAGCTTAGACTACTGATCTGAAGTGATTATCGATTTTATTCAGAAAAATCAAATTTTTTTAACTTGATTGCGATTAAACGTGCAGACACAATATTACCGACCATTAGAATTGCGGCAAACCGTGTTCCAGGTTGCCCCAGCTTAATCTAGAGTTTACGTCCTTAAAAGGAACATTGGCCAAAAATATTGTGGGCAACAATTATCAAATGTTAGCTAGTTGTCCTCAAATGTGGCAAATCTTACTACAGAAATCAGGTTGTGTGTGACCTATATTAATACTGTTCGCGTTAGTTCACTGTCACAACAGAACTGTTGCTTAAACTTATTTTCTCATATACTGTTAGAATAGAATTTTTACTTTATTTTTAAAAATAAATACAAAAATAACAGATTTTGAACGTCCTCAAAATATATAGCTTCTATTTTAACAAAATGGTTCGATTTTGAGCTTTTTGCATATTTAACCTTCTCCAGATTTTCCGCATAGGTATAATCATTAGGGCCCATGTAACTTTAAGGGGCGTCCAGGTTCCTGGCAGGTCTATAAAAGAGTAGGTTTAGATTCTAGATATTTTTTGCTAAGGCTTAGGTTTAGGCTAAGGCTTAGGAACACATCTCTACAACGCTTAGGCTTAGGCATACTTTTAATCTACTGTTACGCCCCAAAAAGTAACATTGGCCATCATTTCAGTACCAAATTTGAGTTTTTTGTTGAAAAATAAAAATTCGATTTTTGTTTTTGAATGGATCTATTGAATTACCGTTTGCCTACAGCCGACCTACGACCAAAGCGCTTTATCACAGATGTCTTCTTCGATGGTTTTTTTTGATCTTATCGGTTTTCATTTTTGTCGTTCATTTGTCCAACTTTATCTTTTCTTCGAAGGCTCCTTTGATAATCTGGAAGCATTCATTGAAATTTGTTTTCAATTACTGTCTTTCGCCCTATAATCGCCTTTTCAACCAACTGGTTTTTCTTTTGTCGGATTTTCTGTTCATCTTTCGTCTGTCGACACGTCGTGCGTTTAAGGCACACCCATTAGCGAACACGCCGCCTGACAGTGCTTTACCATTGTTTGATCTTTGTCCGTCGTTTATCCACTGTCCCTTTGATCGTTTTTCACCGATTATCAACAAAGTTCTCGCCAAAAGATTGGCCAATACAGGCTCCCCTCCGACAACACTTTTATATCGGTGTCTTCTTCGCAGACTTTTTCATTTTGTCGGCCCTGCTTTTGCTCTTCTTCAAATACCAACAGTGTCTTTGCCTAAGGCCGCCCCACAGCGGACCCACCGCCAGACAACGCTTTATCATCCGCGTCTTCCTCGTAGGCTTCTTTGATTTCGTCGGTGCCCTTTTTATCTTCATCTTCAGTCGCCGAACCCTGATATACATAGTACATTTGTACAACGTGTTTCCAATCAACTGCTCTATCGATTGAAACTGTTGTTCCGTACGGTTGCCCGGCTTCTACGTTTAGTTTGGCGGTATCTGAAATTTATTACATACAATTAAACACAGCAATTGAAAATTTTTTCCATGAACCCTTTCCTGAATGAATATTTTTACTATTTTATCTGAGATATTTTTTAAGCTAAGATTGGAACCTGCACGCTGCAGCGAACGGCGTTTACAGCCACCAGTCAACTATATGAATTGAACGATTGAAAGTTTTGCACAGTTTTCCGGTTTCGACTGTTTTAGCTGAACGGTGTCAGAAATTTTTTTGATAAAGTTAATCATTTCATCGAAGATCTAATTTTCAGCTTCGCGTCAAAATAACACAGATTTACCTTCAATGTCCTGAGCTTGTTTGTTCGGCGACGGCGATGTACGGCCAGTGCTGTCAGGCATATCATACGAATCGATGTTTTCTTCAAGTCTCATGTCTTCTTGAGCTTTTTGCGAACACAGGTTGCCTAAAAATAGTTTTTTAATGTTTATAATTTTCCAGAAATGACCAAAAAATTTTATGCAGTATTTATTAATCCTTTTAACTATCGTCGGAATCGTACGCAGGTCTTAACGTTTTCATTGTAAAATATAGTCATTAATGAATAAATGCCATAGTGAATAGTCATTCTGAAACGACAAAAACAAACGAAACCCTAAATACTGTTCTAGCGGATAATTTGAGTAGAGTATACAATTTTTGGCGAGCGCATTCACTGGAGGCTGTGTTGTGCTGGCTTCGTGTTAACGCTTTATATTTTCGGCCCTAACGAAGTTTAGTTTCTAACACAGGTACCCAGCCCTTTGAAAATACTATAGAACGTAACGCACCTATTCAAAAGCCTGGCTATGTTACGCTTATGATTAAAACCGCTTAAATGTTGTGTGAAAACCAGGAAAAACCGCTTAAATATTGTGTGAAAACCAGGACAGTTACGTGAATTTTTGCAGTAACTTTGAGCGCAGTTTAATGAAAATATTAACTGGAGACGGTATTACAGTTCAGTTGTTACTTTAACTTTTTAACTTATAAAGATCTCATTGTTTGATGATATGTCCATGATGTCAAAAAACGTGTAACCTAGGCCCATATTCTCAAATGTGTATAGCAACTATAATCAGTTAGTAATAGGTTTTTAAGCTCACTACATCGCAGTTGCTTGAACTCAATGATGCAGAAGTAGGGCAAATCAAATGTGAAAAATTTGCAGAATTTTGAGCCTCAGCATTCACTGGTCCGAAAGTTACATGATCTATCACCAACTGGTGAAGGGCGGTACACACGGTTGAGAATCCGGGCCTTTAATCTTAAGCATTAGCCTAAACCCTACGCTTACTTTATGGCAGTCCCGCGGAAAAATGGGACGCCCCTAAAAGTGCTATGGGCCCCACCAAATATAACTTAGTGTCCTTTGTTGAGCAACCGACGCGTCAAACTTACATCTATTTCGCGCGGCAACTTTAAGCACAGTATAAAATTTGGTGAAAATATTAACCGGTGGCGGGGTAGCTGATTTTTTGTTCATTTGCCGTATCAACTTTGCTCGGCCAAATTTCCATTCAGTATCCGAGCGAGCTTGAATGCGTTGATACGTATCGGACATCATAGCAATTAGTAAATTAATGAGTACAATTAATGTGACCATCATGTAAACACCGAATACAATTTTTAGAATTGCAATCGCGCAATCAGGAACACGATGCAGTGGGGGCATTTGGTCTGGTTCCACTAATCCGAACAATGAGAAGAACAACATTTCAAGGGTTTCCAGTGGGTTGGCAAGACGGGCTTGACTTGGATCAGAGCTTTTGAACGCTGGCTGAAACGTAGATGTACCTGTATAACGGCTCTTGGGTATTTCTACCGTTATCCCTGCACGTTTTAACTTAAAATTAAGTTTAGGAAATGGCTTGTTTATTCCTTAAGCTTTGCGTAGTGCTAAGGCTTAACATAGATGTTGGAAAAGAGCTGTCAATCGAGGTAGTTGCCTACAAAATTTTGATAGTTTAAAATGAATAAGTTAGACCAAGAACCAAGACGTCTCCATAAGTTTGATAGCAGTTTAATCTCGACCAGACTACATAAGGGAACAGGTTGACCTACGCCAATTAGTAATTGGCCTTAGTAACAGATTCGCCTACGACTTTATACATGATTTGTGTCTCGACTCTCCGCAATCGCTATTTTCTTACTGGACGTTATACCTGAAAAATTGACGTAACATGAAGCGTAAATCCGGCAATGAACAACGACAAAATGACCAAAAACCGTGACAGATCGTACATGAGGTCACGAATAATAATCGCCCACGGTCCGAACAAATGATGAACAGTTAAAAACTCCAAATAATCAATAAAACAAAACATATTCACAACAGCGAACAGTTGATTACGAATGTAAAGATACGTTTGAAAAAATACTTCTTTGTCGTTTTGCGTTTCAACTGAAATAATTTTTAATTTTTAAAACATAATAATTTAAAGCATAATATTTTTAATTCTGTAAAACTCAATCCAGTAGCATCCTGAGCGAATCTATGACATTTCATTGCCTGACAACTTGTCGCCCAATAGTGTCCTAAAGCCTATTAATGTATCTAGTCATAATTGTAACGTAATCCTAAGCCAAAGCCTAACCATATGATAGGTGTAGAATTGTTAAGTTGATGAAATTTCGAATTAGAAGTTGTCGGAACACATGTCGCCGAGCGACGAATTTTCTTAATACCATCTGGAGCACTTTCAAGTGATGGTGGGAGGACAGCGGCGTATACAAAGGAAGGAATAGAGAGTATATATACACACCCAAAATTTTGCGGCGGACAAAAAGCACTTCCAACACAATTTATAATAACCTCATAGATTCTAGAGGTGAAAATTTTTCTTTTAGACAAAGTTATACCATTATAAAATGAAATCTAAGCCACTTCTCTTTGAAACGGAACCGAAAACCTACTGAAATATTGCATTTATACTAAGATTAGCAAATCGGTAACAGTTAGGGTGGCGCTAAACTTGTCGCGCAGCACCGTCAGTCCAAGTACGATACTGTGCGACGGCGCCGGACGACATCAAAAATATACCGCGACCCATGTTCAATAAAAGCAAGAGTGGATGATCACTCTAACAAGAGTGTGCAACTGGGTACATTCTGTGTATTAAAGAATGTACCCGGCACGCGTTGCGTTTTTGGCCAATACCCCCTCATTTTAGGGGGGGTCAATTTTACGTTCATTTTACACGTGTATCCGCCAGCCAACATCGAAAATATAATCGGACCACATTTTAGTATATACATTAGCACATGAATTTCAACATCGATGGAGATTTTGACCCCCCCCCAAATAGGTGGAGGGGTAAGCCAAAAATGCAAAGCGCGCTAGGTACATTTTTTTTCTACATAGAATGTACCCAGTTGCATACTCTTGTTAAAGGGTATCATGCACTCTTGATAAAAGCAACATGCTCAAACGACAAAAACTGCTTGGTTTTCGCGAGGAAGGCAGGCAGATCGCTTGGGATGCGATTTCTCTACGCTTCTGTCAAGCCAATCTCATTTTGTGTTTAAATAATAATTACTTACATGTATACCAAATATTCGTAAACGCCATAATGTAGCCGGCAATGTGAACAAGGACCGCAAACGCGCTACAGATAAGAATGATGATTTTGACTAAGGCAAGTCCTGAGCGTGAATCTGGATTGCTTAATTCGCTGACAAGCATGCCAGACAAGAATAGCAAAATTAACCATTCGATCCATGTCGGAAATATTGTTTCGATCTGAAAAAGGATAAAACTATTTGGATGATAATGATCTATTCTGTCTAAAACGGCCTATAAGCAGTGTTGCAACTACCACCCCAATGTCTAATAGAGAAAGGCTGGCTTGGGGACATTCAGGTACGCCGATCTACTAAGTTATTAAAAAAATTTTGTGCCTTCAGCGCAATTTCGAATCTCCGTTAATAGTACACTATTAAATCAATACACGGAATATAAAATTACTCATACGTGTAGATTGCCGAAAACAACGGGGAGAAAATAAGCTGGAAGTTTTTTCATTCTTGGCAAAGAATAATAAACGATGAATGATACCTCACAAAGGGGTTCGTTTCACAGGTCGGGGTGCTGGGATTGAATCGCTATTCGTGGCTGTACGGACAAGTGTGCGTAGAAAGGTTTAGCGAACGCCTGCTGTATAACAGATAAAGACAAGAAACCACGGTTCCACCAAAATTCCTGTTCCGGACGATTCTCACTCCTTAAATTTAGGGTTAAACTTAAGCTTTAAGATACGTAGACTGCATTTAGTTCGGTACCTGTTCGGGCAAAAACCAAGGGCGCAAACCAGGATGGGGGATTTGGGTCAGTCGCCTTTTACAAAATGAGGTTGATCGAGCGCCCCAATCCCAGGTCACACTCTCTCGAATATTTCAGTTTCAGCGAGAGTTGTCACCTAAAGTGTGAAATCGACAAACAATATATTATTTGACATAGCGGATTATTTAACAACTTGTCTAAGATAAACTTGCGAGCAAAGCGAGCGAAAAGCCAGATGCATTTATAGCATAATAACGACGCAAATTTGCAATTTTGCGTGGTTCCGATGGGTGAAATGTGAATCTTTGTAGATTTACCCTCGCCCCTGATGAAATCTTACGTCATAAATTGGTTGCCATATCGATAATACTTCGCATACGATAAGCAGCGTGAAATATCCATGCGAGATCAAATGACAACAAAACTTAATAATCGGTGCTCGGCAAATGTGATTGTCAAGCGGCATTGAAAACACAACCCAACACGGCGGAAATACGGTGAGAAAAAAGAAAAATACAATGAATTTCCAGTCGCCCCAACGGATGCCGCCATTCCAAATTTCTGAAATAAACGAACAAAAACATCATGGTGAAACATTGGTGTGCAGACAGTGAGAAAACATTCAGCAGCAGACCGTGAGAAAAAGTGTTTAGCAGCAAGACCGTGAGAAAAAGTTTAGCAGCAAGACCATGAGAAAAAATTAGAAGCAAGACCGCAAAATTCAACTGATATCTGATGCTTGCTTCTGTTCATTTTATACTACCGTATTAGTTGCGCATCTTAATTCTCCTGAAAAGGAACTAACCTGTCAGATATCGCTGTACGGTAGCGTGAGATACAACTTTCTTTTGTTCGTGTTCGATCAGGATGTCTGAAATACATACAGTCAACAAAGTTGAGTTTTGAGTGACAAAAACTATAAAACTTTGCGTTATTATTGAAAGACAAAAAACGAGTCTGGCTTTTTATTCGCGACGCTTTCTTATTTGCATTATCTCTGTTTGGCTTCTTGGTTGTCTAAATGTATTATATACTAGTCAACCTGGTTACAATATTTGCAACCATACTTTTTATATTTTAGGTTTGCGTCGCAACTTGAAACCCGTTAAAATAATTGGTCTATATATCTTGACCAAATATACGCGTAAACTAATTGTCTGTATGTATATAAAAACACTGTTTCACTGAACTGTTGTCAACGATTTGTCAATTTTGTCTTAAGATTCAATGAGGTTTTCACTTGGCGTCGACCGGTTTCGATTTCAATTCCTCGGTGCGCCACTGTTGTATTAGAAAATCTGCTTGTTGACCACAAATCCGTAAACATACCCAAAAATGGCCTGTTTCTCACATCTACGGCTTTGAGCAGCGTTGCAGGATTACTTTCGGTTGAAGCGATTGCGAGAAGTTCTACGGCCATATCTTCGCAGTATTCTAATAATAAAATCAGAACAGGCTTGTAGACAGCTCAACATTTTATCGGAAGCCAAAAAATTTTCAACAGAGACAGGCAAGGACTTGAGACCACTCTCTACCGTGTTTGGGCCAATGAATATATCAGAGATGTATTAAACTTAAGCTTAAGCCTAATTTTTTTGCTTATTCTTATGCTTAGACGAAGGTATAGGCGTATTTTTGCGCTTAGGCTTAGGCTAAGGAATATGTTTATGCTGCTGTTCCGACCGTTTTCTACACATTCGCTCTAGGTTGAACCTTGTAGGGAGGCCAAACCTTAATGAAATCCCTGACCCTGCTGTCCATAAGCTGCCACTGACCTAATCATAATTAAATGCTTTCTTCTATTTAACAACGAACCCAGTGGAACCTTAGGCTTAACGAGATCACCATGGCGAGAGACCCTTTAGGTCCGGAACTAATGTTTTTATATTACAGTGAAAACTTTTGACCCCGGTGTTAACGGTACCAACGTTTTATTACAAGGTCTCCAATTTCGGCGAACACAATAAAAGAGCTGAACCATATTTTAAAATGAATATACATTACATGCCGTCCATGTGGTATAAGATAAAGCTGCATTTTAAATTCCAAGAGATTCATATGCCACATCGTTTCCATTTAAATTCAGATTCCGGCTTATTTTCAGGCAAAATATAAATTTCTTTGTGTGGAATACAAATTATATCTGAAAGCTACCAACCGAAAAACTTTTGAAGTTGGGCCCATATTCTCAAACGCATATAGCACCTATCAGTAAGTAGTAACAGGTTTTCAAACTAACGAACTGCGGTAATTGCAGATCACAAAATTTGCACAGAAGTGTAGTAAATCGAACGCAATAAACTGCCAAATTTCAAACCTCACCATTCCCAGGTTCGAAAGTTACAAGACCTATCACCAACTGGTAATAGGTGCTACACACGTTTCAGAATACGACCTTAGGTTTCAATTCAAGTTCCGACTAAATTTTGTTTTGGTTTGAATGAGCCAATGCATAGAACATGCTGTGACAGTAGCATAGGCATATTGCTGAGCATAAGCGTAAGTCTCAAGCACAAGAATGACCTTACAGCTAAAGTCCAAGCCTAAGCAACAAACAAGTCTAAAGCTTAAACCTTAGTCTATTGCAGTCACGCAGAAACACGTTCTGCCCGTGATTTTATACGGGCCGAATCCTGTAATAAATATATTTTATTTTAGTTTCACCATACATTTACCAGAAACAATTTCAAGGTCTTTGGCACGTTCTTTTTCTTTAGTTGACATTTCAAGGTACAAACTTGACAGCTTCACTGCAGTGTCGATAGGTGCTTGCGATAGCAGAATGAATTCTTCAACTGGTTTATAGTTGTTGCTTTTACCACAAACCATTAAATCGAATACAAACTGTAAAAAATTCAAAGTTTTTAAAACTTGAAGTAAAATTTAATATCTCAATATAACAAGGAGATAAATAAGCTCGATACGAGCACCAATCGGCTCTTGTACAATTTTCCCCCAACTTTACGCTCAAGTGTCAGTGCTAGGTTTAGCAAAATCCATACCTATTCCTAAAAACCTAAAGCTTAACCTAAAATGAAAGAGTCGCGTACGCCGCCAACATAACGGCTGTTGTAGTCTGCAATTTCAGTGGGACCAAAGTTTGTATATCTGAACGGTTAATTTGTAAACTATCAGATATATTCAGCGGCTTAAGTATTTACTTAACTCAAGTACGCTTTTAAAAACGACAAAATGACTAAGTAATTACTTAGCATGTACTTAAGTACCAAGTGATACTTAAGTAGGGTTTCTGAAACCCAGCAATTTTACATATGTAATTGCTAAAGGAAGACTGCGGAAACCCACCCATTAGCTTGGGTTCTGAAACCTTACTTAAGTATCCAGTTAAGTTATAATTAAGTGATTACTTAAGTCGCCGACTTAGTAAATACTTAAATTTTCGGGCAAAAACAAATAATAGCAAAATGACAGTCATTGTCATAACAAGAATGTAAGAGATTTGTTTTATATTAATGAGGCATCATGAGTGTACAAATTCAATTAGACCAAGGTTAATATGCATAAACCTTTAATTTATAATATATCAAATTTAGAACGACTGAAGTGTTTACTTAACTTAAGTACGCTTTTAAAAACGAGAAAATGGAATAGTAATTACTTAGCACGTACTTAAGTACTAAATCGGGTTTAAGTAGGGTTTCGAAAACCCAGCCAATGTGTTAAATTTTGCGGTACCTATTTTACCAACCTTGCGGTCTTCCATCAACAAATATGTGTCATGATCGTGCCGGAGTAGAAACGACAGGCATGGATAATGGTTATACGCCGCTGCAAAGCCCACAGCGACTTTACCATCTCTGGTTTCGGCAAGCGGATCTGCGCCTGAACCTACTAGAAGCTTGACCACCTGAAAATCAATATTTTCATGGCAGCACTAATAAATCAGCGCATTCAAATATAAGCCGTCCCACCACTGACTATGAATAAAATAATTACGTAACCAATTTTTTTTCATTTTGCTGAGTAGCTCAAATTCCGACCGGCCTACCGAGCAAGTGCACATCACATGGCCCATGCCTAGTCGCCCACAAAGATCAAAACCACAATTTTGTGTTAAGATTTAGTACTAAAATTGCGTTGGGCTTCTCGTTCAATTCGCTCGCAAGCTTTTAACACTATTATAGTTAGCGCGGCCTCTGCGTCAGGAATTAATGGACCGGTCACTGTATTGAGCATACTTACACTTGCGTGACCAGCTTTGGTAGCGAAATGTAAAGCGGTGAAGCCGTTGGTGTCCATTGCGTTTATGCTTGAGCCTTGACCAATTAACAGCCCGACCATATCGTAGTGACCGTTCATTGCTGCCAAATGTAAGCTTGTTCGACCTAAAAGATTAATTACGAAAAACCAAAATACGCCCTCAGCAGTTGTCCGCCTTGTTTTGACCACGAGTGGATGATACTTTTTAACAAGAGTATGCGACTTTGAACTTCGCACATGGTACATAAGCGTTGCGTTTTTGACCAACCTTTCTTATTTACGGTGGCGTAAAGAACAGCTTGAAGATATTAGAGTGTACTGTACCTCCACTGTTTGACACATAAGAAGATGTATGCTTGCATATGAGTTGTAGCATACAAAACTGAATACAGACCGCGCGCTGGGTACATTCTTTTCTACACAGAATGTACCCAGTTGCAGACTCGTGTCAAAGGAATATATCCACACACTTGGTTTCACTTACCATTTTTTCCATTGTATTAAAAAATAAGTTTTCTGAAGTAAAACTTACAAATTTAAATAATTTTTTGCTTGGGCAAATTTATCGCTCCGAAACTTCTTGAGACTCGCAAACCGCACTTTTACAGGCTAAACTAAAATTCTTACCTTTTGAATCTTTAATATTAAGTTGTGCTGTAGATCGACTGAGCAACAGGCCAACCACTGCGACGTGACCACACTGAGCGGCCAAATGAAGCGGAATTACTGACTAAAATAGCAAAAACACAAACAAAATTAGAAAACTTAGTTTAATAGTAAACTTCAACCACGAAACGTTTTAGGAATTGGCCTAGCAAGTATTACCAGTTAGTGATAGTATACTAGTTTAAGAACCCTCGTTTGAAAGAAAGCTTAGAATTACCCAATCTCGCAGAATACACTTTACCTAAGATACCTATGATGCAAAGTGCTTAAATTTTAAATGTGGCCGTCACAAGAATGTTCAAATCCACATAAAGTTGGGCACCAAAACGACTTTCAAAAGTTTACTGAGAGGCCTTTCTGTAATAGCTTGTGCTTAGCAATGGCATGAATTTTAATATGAAACAAGCAGCCCGTGCAAGGACCAGTAGTATAAAACAAGATTGTTTTGTTTTTGTGTGCTAAACGAATAACCACAAGTGTTGGAAGAAGCGCAGTGACGGCACTGCAATGCAGAAACTTCAGTGCGTCTGTCACATTTGTTTTTTCTGCTTTAGTATCTTGAATTAAGCATAACCAGTCAATCTGATTGCAACATTTGCAATCATACTTGATATATTTAGGTTCGCATCGCAATTTAAAACCCAGCGAAAGAATACAAGTAGTATATCTTATCGAAATATATACACTATACAATAATTTGCATACGTATGTAAAAATCGGTTGGAACGTTGCGCAACACAAGTATGTGGTGCGTTCCAGCGTTTATAATATAGATTTGGACTGAATCGAAAAAAGGCTCAATAAACATTTCGACTTATTTGTCTGGACACTGAGCAAAAAATCTACAAACTGAAGCCAAAATCTTTCGGCTTCTGGTTACAGCTCAAGTTTTCTTACTCAGTGTTCAGACTAATTTGAAGTAAAGACTAAAACAATCTCAATACAAACTGATACCCAAACATATGAGTTGGTTTACTACTAAAGATTTTGGTCTCCACTGTCCAGACTTGCATCTAAACTTAAACTGGCATTCAAGTATATCAATCGACTAACCTGTAATACTGTTGGCGAATCAACTGAAACACCAACTGCGTTGAGCAAAATTCGCACCAAACCTTCATGACCGGATTGTGCTGCCATATGCAATAGTGTCAACCCGTACTGAAACAAATAGTAAAATTAAGCTTAAACCGTAAATAAATTTTTCGATCGGAGATTATCATATTTTACATTTTGTTGTTATAACAAAATGCAATCGAGTCAAGATGTTTTTCCGAAAAAAAAAAATATTTTCTTATTAAAGCCAGGCCAGTTATTTGGATTTTAGCAAAACTCGTTGTGAGCTTCCGATGAACAATTTGCATAGCAAGAGTAATGCCGCAACACTTTTAACTAGTTGCTTTATATGTTATCTCTTATTTCACTGGATCTACAGCTCGACATCGAAGCGCTGTTAATTAGGCTATTTTCTAACCATATATTTCCTGTGTACAGAAAAATATGCATAAGTAGACATTAAAGGTTATTTTACCAAACAATCTACACTGTAAAATCCAATGAGATGACTAATTAACTCAAATAACAAGTTTAGTTATTTCGAAGTTAATAACAGTGAAAAATAACTCGATCTGAGTTGAGTTGATTCTCACCCTAAATTGAGTTGACTTCGATTGAGTTCGATTAACTCAGAATAAAAGTTGTATCAACTCAGAATTCTGCGTTCTGATTGTTCTAACTCGTGCTAACTGTAATTTACAATGCAGCGATAAAAATAATCACAATAACCAATAGGATAAACATTCAGTACTTCAGTCTGCAACTCTTTCACCATAAGCGGATTTGAACTTTGAGGTGGCTCTGATTTCACTGTTGCCGGAATGACGTTGAGCATATAACGAACGAATTCAATTTGTCCAAAATGTGCGGCGACGTGCAACGCCGTGAGCCCAGTCTGAAAAAAATTAAAATGTAAATTAAGAGAAGCGAACCCCATTTTAGTGCGAAACCTTAATACAAAATCTTGGTTTTGACCCCTGCTGGAGGCAAGGCCGGGGTGCAACCACCTTGAATCCACTTGGCTCAATTCAGCGCATTTACAGATTATCGCACGTAAAGTCTGCCGAGGTTGAAAGAACATGTAATTAGACTTACTTTCAAAGTGCATGCTCGAATCTACGACAGTTCGTCTCCCGACAACTCGTCGTCCAATAGTGTCCGATAGCCAATGAATAAACCTTAGCGAATTCTAAGTGTAAGCCCAAGCCAAAGCATAATGATGGGCGATAAATTGTCGAGACGATGAAATTTCGGGTTACAAGTTGTCGGGCGACGAATTGTCGTGACACATGCGTGCATACGTTTTGTTAGATGTCCATTATACTAATATAGAAACTTTCGAAAAGAATAAAATTGTAGTTCACCTTTTTGCTACAATATCCCCACATCGATTGGTCAAGGACTTCAAGAATATCAATATGTCCAAATTTTCCAGCTAAATGCACCGGTGTCATGCCGTTCTGAAAACAATATTTGATAAATAAAATCAATTTTCTAAACGAGACTTTCTTTTAATTTTGAACAAAAATCCAATCTTCTTACGCTCGTGATATTCAGCTCGTCGTTTTCTTCATTTCGGCACAAACAAGACTGTATTGCAAAAACGAAATTAAGTTTGTCTAAACGGATTTTTGCTGGAACTGAACTCAAAATGGTGTTTATTGCTATTCTTGTTGCACTGAGATCGAAGGCGATTAACATCGTCGCTCGTCTAGTAAATTTTAACGACTTGAGACAACTTTTAAGTGATATTGAACTTTGTACTGAGCATACGCGTAATTAATGCTGCTGAAAATTAGCGTTCAGCGCTCAGAATTGATTAAATGACATAAATATCTGTACTGATTTATAGTTAAAAAACGAATATTAATATAACTACAAAACAAAGTAGCTTGAATATTTGCGAAACCAATACGTTAGCTTATGTAGCACACAAGCTTGAATATTTGCGAAACCAATACGTTAGCTTATGTAGCACACAAATTTTCTGTCGTTAAAACCAATATCTTAAACCAAGAGCGCATGATACTCTTTAACAAAAGTATGCAACTGGGTACATCCTGCGTAGAAAACAATATACCCCAGGCGTGTTACATTTTTGGCCTACACTGCTCCCTTATTGGGGAGGGGGTAGTCAAAGTTTTCGCATATTCTGAAATCCATATGCTGTTGTATACGCTGAAAAGCGATCTGCTTATATTTTTAACAAAACTTAATCGAAGTTTTAGTTGGCAGTTTACACGTGCAATTAATGTAAAACCTACCCCCCAAAGGTGGGGGTAGGGTGAAAACGCAACAAGCGCTGATACAGTTTGTGCCACGCAAAACAAGGCTCGATACATTCTCGAGAAGGCATCATCGACTCTTGCTTAAACTATTAATACGCAAATTTTCTGTCGTTGTGTATTTATAGTTTGTTTTACCTTTTGTTTACAACGTTCAATTTGAAACACAAATAATTAGAACTATGTGTAAAGCTAAAAATACTTACAGCATTTTCGCACATTGGATCTGCGCCGGCGTCAAGCAAAACTTTCACCGCATTTCGATGTCCTCCAGCTGCCGCTAAATGCAACGCTGTTGATTCAGTGAGCTGAAAAAGCAAAGAAGACAATTAATCCAAAGGTTTATGTAATTACCACTTAATTTGATAAACTTTAAACGCAAAAATTAAGAGATTTTCCATCAAAATTTGCCTGGCGAAAATTGGTAATTTATTGCAATTCATCAGGAGATTGCAGTTTAATGCGAGTCTGCCAAAATTAATTTCAGAACAAGATAAAAATTTTCGACTATTTCTTCATGTTTAGGTTTAGGCTTAGGATTAGCACTTATTTTTACGTTTACGCTTCAGCTCTAAGCTTACAAAATTGCTTACACTATGGTGCAGCCATAAATGTATCATTGGCCGGGTTTTTATTCAATTTTATTCAGAGACATATTACATTTGAGTCCCTCAGAGTCAGCGTATACTCTGAAAAAGGCTGTATCAATTTTAATGTAATTAGTAATGCAGCAGCAGCAGCAGTGCTTCATTCCAAAGCATTTTTTGTTGCAACTGCAGTCCGTAGAATACTAAATTGTTCATTAAATCTATTAAAACTACCGTCTTAAAAGGTATTAGAATCAAAGACTTACTTTAGTCTGAGCGGAAGTGACCATTGATTTGTCTATCATCATCAGCTCACGCACCACCGATACGCTCCCCTTCATTGCGGCAATATGTGCGCACGTGAATCCATTTTCGTCCTGAAATTGAAAAATTTTAATTAAAAATTCAATGCATACGCCAAGTTTCAAAATTCAAATGCATACGCCAAGTTCGCCCAAAAATTATAAAACGAGTGTAAAACTTCAAACGTATCCAGCAAGTTTTTCAACACTTTACTGAACAAGTTCGACGAAACAGTACAATTCATATTGCAAAATTAATGGGTTTACTGGTGCTTTTAGAACTTTCGCTGTTAAAATACTTTCGCGTAAAATTACTTAGCTAGGGTTAAGATTGCCGTCTACAATACGAGACTAATATGTATAGTCAGAAAATGTGAAATGGCTAGGGTTTTTAGCATCTTTGATGTGTATTTTCCCGGCTTGTTAAGGTAAACTGAAT
Source organism: Enoplolaimus lenunculus (assembly GCA_030248215.1). Classification (NCBI taxonomy): domain Eukaryota; kingdom Metazoa; phylum Nematoda; class Enoplea; order Enoplida; family Thoracostomopsidae; genus Enoplolaimus; species Enoplolaimus lenunculus. Next base: position 25,369 of record JASANG010000595.1, read on the forward strand.
GAAATTTGCCATACGTGTGTTCCAGCACACGGTTAAAAATTAAGTATGCCACACGTGTGTTACAACCCATGCTTCAAAACTTTTTGAATACTGAATACTATAACCATACACTGTAAATTTCAGTGAGTTGATTTTAACTCAGAATGAGTTTAATCACTCAGTCTGAGTTAGGACTTTCAGAACTCAGAAATTAGAGTTGATTCAATTCATTATGAGTTAATTAATCAAATCACCCAGCGTCATCTGAACTCAGAGTGAGAATCAAATCAACTCAGAGTAAGTTAATGTATACTTATATTAATTCAGAAATAACCAACTCGCTAGCTGAATTGATTAATCAACGCATTGGAATTTAGAGTAAAAGGTGAATGCTTGTCAATTGCATTGTATGTTTGTCGGCAGTATACGTGTCGACATGTAGTCGACGATAGACGCCATTAAAGAAGCCGACTACATACATGGCGTAGTGTTTGAGTTTTCGCTTGAAACAAGAAGCCGCATGTTCGAAACCTCCTGCGCACAAGCTTCCCAGCTGCTCAGTTAAAAGCTCAGAAGTTCCGGCCGATGCATGTAAACTGATAAGCGGGCCAGTAGCCAGTTCAACTTGCTAGGAAAAGGGCTACAAATTTTCAGGAGGGGCATACAACGATTTCAGTGAGTTACACAACGTTGAAAATTTTGTACTGGGACAAAATTTCTTCAGGGGGGTTAAGCCCCCTGTACCCCTTGGCTAAGGGACTGCTGACAAGTACTAGACGAGGCAAATATATAGATTTTAATACGCTCCGCTTAAATCGCTCCTTAAAATCACCCCAGTGCACCATATGGAACTAGTCAACCACACATAGAAGATGTTAATATAGTATGAGGTCTATTCATGCGACATGAGTTCAAATTGGTTTAGTGTAGGCTTAGAAACACTCGTCTAGAATACGTGGTTTGAATTTTGCAAACGAAATGTTGAACTAAACGCATCGTAATTATTGTGTTTCAATATCGACCACTCTCTGACGTATCCCTTGTTTAGACTAAGCTTTGCCATCAAATAAATTTCGAACGGGGAGTTGAGTCGGAGATGAACACGACTTTTATATATTGAGTTCAAATTTTAACTAAATTAGCGAACGGCGGATCAGAAAATTTCGATAACGGTAAAAATTTTGTATTGTCAATCTGTCGAAAAATTATTAATTTGGAAGTAACTTCCAGCTTTTTCGCAACAATGCGTCTAAGCCTAAGCTTAAGAAATAAATCAGTCTAAAGCTTAATATTACTCTATTGCAGTCGCGCAGAAATACGTTCCGCTACTGATCTTTACATGGGAAAAGAAAAGCAATACTGGCATAGTATTCTCAACGCATTGGTCAAACAAAATTAGATTTCGAACTTATTCTAAAATGTGTCACTTTTGATAAATCGAATAACTTTTTTTACAAATTCCAAAAATACTCAAAATAAATAAATGAATATATACCATTAGTGTCCATTCAAAGGAACATTTAACGAATGCTGTAAGAAATATGTTAGTATCAACAGGTCACTATTTGACAAATACGTTAATTCTACAACTTATAGAATGGGAAAAAGTTAATAGTCAATTTTGAATCGTGCTGCGCTCACTTCCAGCAGATTTCCAGTTGGTCGCATCACTAACTAAATTAAACTATACAGTGTTACATGATATATGTATAAACATCGTAACCATATGCCCACCGAGGATAACTATTGTAACTCAGATGCAGCTCAAACACTCCAGGAAAAATTTACGCAAATACTTGTATGCCCTGCTAAAAAATTTCAAGCCCCCTACCATCCGCAGCTGGCAACGATCTTGATCGTCTTGCTCATGTGGTTTGCTCCACTATTATATTTTGTACATCCAGTTGGTGTCGTTTCCCGTTGTTGTATCCGCTTTTGCAACCCTGTCCTCGACTAGACATCCCAACGACCCCACTTACCGTTGCAGTGAGTGTGCTAATGTCCGGTTTCATCTTCAAAAATATTTTAACAACATCCGGATAGTCAGATTCGGCAGCTAAATGCAGTGGTGACTGACCTTTCTGAAATCAGACAAAATATTAAAGTAACTTTTTACTTAAATTTTTTCAAGTTTTGTTTAAGTATATTTAGCATAAATTGAAAGTGTTTTTTGTTTCACGAATGTTTGAAAAGTTATATTCGGTATTTCGCTGGAGCTTGACTGTTTTATAAAATTGAGGCTATTTGCTAACGACGAGCAAAATTTTAACAATTTTCCGCATAACTATTTTCTATTTCAACTCAAATCTAATTTAAAGCTAGGATACGACTCAACAATTCCTTGGCAGAGACGCGATTACCATCGTCAAATTGCTATAGAAGTTTGACGGTTGAAGCGAGATCGTTCTCACGTGCGTTGGAGATTTTGTACTGCACATTAGCATAAACATGGGGTATTGTGCAAACACGTGCACAGTTTGTAATTTAGTTGCTCATAGTATGTTCTATGCGAAAATTATGAGTCGTTCACAATAACTCTTCTACAACCGATGTTCCGATCGTGTCTTGAGGTTAAAGCTCGACGAATATCACAAAAATTATTGAATGAAATGCATTACGTTGCGATTGCAGTTAAACTTGAGTATATCCAACGTTATCAAATAAAGCTGCTTAAGCAATATAAAATTAAATCTCCAAATGAGTTTAAAAGAGGTTGAAAATTTTATAAAATTTAACAAGTTGTAATTATAAAAATGAATAATGCTAAGGTGAACAACTTACCGAGTCTCGCGCATTTGGATTTGCACCCAACGCAAGTAGCGATTTCACAATGTCAATTTGACCATATTTTGCAGCAACATGAAGCGGAGTACGACCGTCCTGCAAATAAAAAAGTAACGAAAAAGAATCGAGTTTTTTTATATGAGTGAGATGTATTGCATTTCTAAACGTTGACAGATCCAGAAATTACTATTTGTAGGCCGTGCGTTATATAATCGTCAAAAAGGTTCGCGAGCAAAGCGACCGAGAAGCCGAATGAAATTTGAGCACTAAGTGTTATATACCATATCTGTAGTATGACCGTGACTCGTTAACCAATCGTATCGTCTGATGGTGAAATGTTTCACACCATTCTATACAAGTTTGCAAGTTGCGTAAGTCAAAGCAAAATAATCATTCTAAAGCTAAAGCTTACTCTATTGGAGCCCCGCTACAAAACGGTGTATTCTGTAGTTATACATGCGTGTGGCTTGGTCATTTTCAAAAACCACCCCAATCTCAAAGCTAACACCTCATGCGTATTTTTTCACTCACCAGTGTAACGGAATCAATCATTGCTTTATGTTTAATGACCAATACTTCCATACAGTCTCGATGGCCTCGCTCTGCGGCCATATGTAACGGCGTTAGGCCAAGTTTTGTTTTCGAATTAATAAATGCTTTGTTTTGAATCAATAAATCGCAGCAAAGCGATTGTCCAGAGTCCGCTGCCCAATGCAACGCTGTCCGACCGGCCTGAAATTAATTACCTTTGACTATCTCTGCAGTAGAACGTAATTGTTTAATGCGCCATCTACTTAAATTAGCACCCTACTGAAGATAATCGACATCTCGAATTTTTGGTTTTAATTTGAAGCTTTTTTTAATCGGCAAACTGATTTCATTTTCTTCAATTGCCGAAATAAATGCTGATTTAACAAAAGTGGCGGAACAATAGAATGTTCTTGTATTTTAGAAACGACAAAAATTAACCAATTAGTCTACAGCTTAAGCATACTTACTCTATTACAGGTATACAGAAGATAGTTCCGCCCCTGATCTTTATATGGGCCAATGTAGGTAAGGACTCTTCGTCATGGCAAATGTGGTTATAACAAAAATATTCGAGGATTTCGAGGCTAACATTACAAATTTTTAAACAAGCTAACCTACCTCATCGAATACATCAACACGTGCGTGATGCTGTAATAGAAGCTTTAATACGTTGACATGACCACGATCGGCGGCGAACAACAAAGGCGACCAACCGTTCTGAAACAAAATGTAAACTCTGAACATGCTATTTACCCCAACCGCGCTAAAACAAAATATAAACTTTGAACGGTATCACGACAATTCTTAGCACGACAACTTGTCGACTGACAACTTGTAATCCGACATTTCATCAACTCGACAATTTGTCGCCCATCATTATGCTTAGGCTAAAACTTAGGCTTAGATTACGCATAGGATATGCTTAGGTGTATTCATTGGCTTTAGGGCACCTTTGGGCGACAAGTTGTTGAGCAACGAATTGTTGATTCATTCTGAACAGGCCTTTGTGCACCCCAAGAAAACATTCCACATCGTCTGTTCGCGAACTGAAACCCTTGCATGTCTTTCCTGAAAATTTTAACCGTCGTAGTACAAGGTATATCAGAAATGAACTTAGAAAGCTTAATAATGCTATGAGTTTCGCATGAATTTGAAAAAAATTATTTTTGTTCATAAGTAAATTCTGAGATGATGTGCACTGAAATATATCCAAGCAATTTGGTAAACGAGTCCATCTAGTTTGTTACCGCGAACAACATGTGTTTAGCAGTGATCATACATTGTTATGGAGCCTTTGGCATAAGGGCAGAGATCATGAGAGACTGGTGGCGTGACGCAAAAGTTAATATATCGTTCACTGAGCAAAACTTGCAATGAAGTATTCAAATATTTTTGACGGGAAACTCGCGTTATATATCAGTGCAAAATCTCTCGTGAGCGACGCAAGCAAGAATGTAAAACATTTTTAGCACTAAATTTAACAACAAAAATTTCGTTTTGATCTCTGATAGAGGGGCAAAGTCGTGGTGACCTTTTGAATTTATCAATGGAATCTTGTCAAAATTAAAACCACACAGGTATCAAAAGAATTACCTTTGACTGTTTGTTGAGAGCAATCTGTGTTCCTCCAGCGCCAATCTTGTCCAGTATTTCATGAAGAATGTTATCGTTGCCTGAGCGTGCGCAGCGATGTATCACAGTTTCGAGTTGCTAAAATTTGATTTAAAATAATATTCAATGCAAGACACAAGCATAGCACCTACCACCAATTGGCGATAGGTTTTCAAACTGTCGAAATGTTGCAATTGCGTATTTCAATTTGGGCACAGAAGTAGGACAAATCAAATGTGAAAAATGTGCCGAATCTCAGACCTTAGTTATCTGCATGCCCCCAATTGTAAATTCCGCCCATACACGGATTCTAATTAAGGAAATTGCAACATACCCCCAATAGTCAAATCTGGACTCGTATTATCAAATAACTGTTAGTGTGGTGCTATACTTGTGCAGCGCCATACGTCAAAAATTTTTGTTTAAAATTGATATGTTGTTCCCTGCGGCAATAAACTTGAGTTGCGGTACGGTGCCGAACGGCACCGGATGGCGCCGGAACGGACGGACGGCGCGGGACGGTGACGGACTGTACGGGACAGCGACGGACGGTGACGGTCGGCCTAAGACGCAATCAAAAAAATAGCGCCACGGATATGCCGCTTATGACCAGATAGCAATAAGTTTCGAAACAAGTTTAGTTTTGCATTTTGTTCAGAGAAAAACTTTCTAAATTTACAAACTTTAATCACTAAAAACATAACATTTCAGCAATCACCGCTAACAATGAAAACTGAACTCGTATTATCAATTGATTCTAGCAGCTTCAGCTTCGACTAGTTAGTAATAGGTTTAGATCTACTTCAGCTCGCTATATTTTCTAAAATTTCCAACGGTTACCACTAAATCGTGTGCGGAATTTCAAAAGGGTTGACTCGTTCGCTCATAAGCTTTATTAAAGCATACTTTCATCTAGTGTTCCTAAAAAACTTCTGCGTTAACAACGGTGAGGGATGGGGTGGTTCAAACTTACGTCTTTTGTTTGCATATTGACATCGCCTCCATGATTCAACAGCAATTTTATAATGTCCCGATCTTCGGCTGGGTAATGAACGTGACCTTTTTCGATTTCTGCGGCATAATGCAAGGGTGTTTCGCCTTCCTGGAACAGTTTTCTTATTTATTACAGGACCGCAAGCAAGCCAGGTCAACACAACGTTATCCACTTGACTTTATAGTCTTAACCGACGAGATATCGTGTTTAAAGCGGTGCAATTTACCGTTGCGTTTACGGAGTAGCCTCATGTCATCTTAGGTATAAATGGTACGAAACTTCGGCAATGTAAACATGAAAGGCGGAACGTTTTTCTGTGGGTTTGCAATAGATTAGGCTTAAGCTATGGATTAATTCTTGCATAGACTAAGACTTAGGCTTAGCTATATACTCATTAGTCATTCTTACGCTTAGGCTTAGGAATACGTTCATACTACTGTTACGGTCCCGTTCTATACATTGGCCAAAACTTCAAACCTTATTTTAATTTAAGCATCATATGAATCGGGCTGCGTTGTGCATTAGACTAGCATTTGTCTAAAACTTTGTAGGCCGTGAACTATTTCATGCCACACGCTAGTTTTTCAGCAGTCTAAATTGATAATTGTAATCAAAAAGATAACTTACATTTGTTTTACAATTAACGCATTGAACTGCAGCTTCACGTTTTTTATCAGCAATTAAATCGAGTATCATTTTACATACTGGAAAATGTGAATTTCGGGCTGCGACGTGCAAACATGATTCACCAATCTATAAATAATAATAATAAAAGTAATAATATTAATAATAATAATAATAATAATGGTGATGATGATGATTAAAAATACTTAACCACCGTTAGTCTCGAACATGAATTTAGTTAATATTTTGATAAAAAAATCAATCATATCTCTCTTCAAAGTCTAACAAGTCAAGTTAGCAATATCGTAGGCAGAAGGGAGGCTAGCGGGGGGCTAATTTTTTAGAAGAACTATGGCCCCTCCTAGAAAATTGTCATCCTTGTTTGAAAGTTGTCAAAAATCGCTGTATGCCCCCTGAAAAATGTTTAATCCCCCTAGCAAGATGTGCAGTCAACGGGCCTGCAAGCTGGTGATTAACAGCATGTATGGTTTTGCACATTACATTCCAACAATGCGAATATCTACGTTGTTCAGCTTAATAATTGAAGGCTTGGACACATTAACACATAAAGAACAAACATAAAAAGTTTTACTAAAGGATTCTACAACTTACCTTAGATACTCCCATAGGATCCCCTCCGTCTTCTAGTAGTAGCTTAGTCATCATTGTGTTTCCGTTTCGGGCAGCAATATGCAACGCAGTCTCGCCATTCTAAAAAACACAAAAATAAGCTAAAATTTTCGACTAATAATTTATACGCACCAAAAATGATTCCACACATTGCGTTTTAATATCAAGTTCACGGCGGTTGATACAACTGGAGCGACAGAGTGGTTACATTCACTGTCGAAATTTATGGAGACAAGGAAATTTAAACAGTGTTTAAAATATGGTTTTACTGTATTATCTTGCACGCGCAAAAAATTCTTTCTTTGCATGAGGTTATATATCCGCTTTGAGTCGAATCCTGTCTGTGCCACCGTATTTACAATTTTTTAATTACTACAGTACAGTAAACCCTAGTTCATTTGACATATATCAGATCGATTTCAACACGAACGGTAGTCTCAAACGCTAAGCTTATGGAACCAGGGCGGTATACTAGTGGTGAATGAAATCTCGTGAGAAGCCAGAAAAAACACTTTTAACGGGCTTTAGAGTACCAATCGGTATCCTGGAGGTAAAATATTTGTTTTACATGAGGTTACTGTGTAACGGATTTACATGAGGTTATACATGCCCGAACTAAAACCATGGCTTCGCTTTTATATCGTAATTTATATTTTAGGCATACACAAACAATTGTTGACCCCACAAAAACCTTATACACTTTACTTCTTGTTTGATGTTGACTTCAGCTCCACTTTTAAGTAGCATATCACAGCATTTCAGGCCTTCTGGACCGCCTAAGTCGGCCGCTAAATGTAATGCTGTTTCTCCAAGCTAAAATTAATTAAGATTTTGATATATGAATATTTATGGCGAAGAATCTGATAATTGCAGCTCTAAAATTACAAATACAACTGCGAAATAAAATAACATTATTCGTTTATTCTAAAGCAATAAACTAAGAACCAATACCAGAGCGAGTACTGTACTAATTTAAGCTCAGACCATATTTTTAAATGGCTATAGCATAGCGAGCTGAGAATACGGCTCCTATCGCAAAAGCCCATAACCTCACTGCGTATGGCAGCTATCACCAGTTTAACGAGAGGTATTTAAACTGATGAACTACTGCAATTGTTGGCACCCCAAAATTACCACAAAACTACGCTGAATCACATGCGAAAAATGTGTTGAATTTTAAAACTCGCCATTCACTGCTTTGAAAGTGATACAAACCTGTCGTCGCTACTATAATGATAGTTGCCACACATATTCGAGAATTTGACTTTTATTCATTTTAACTCAGAATCACCGACATAACCTTTGCAATAGTTGGACAATTTTCAATACTTTTCTTTCGCAAGGTGTATGTCAAATCATTTACTGCAATTGTAGCTTATTTTGCATTCAAGAAAAACTTACAATTCCACCTTGAGCTCGCACATTTGCACCATAACCTAATAACGTTTCTACCACAGCAGCTCGTCCATTTTGAACAGCAACATGCAATGGTGTGTAGAGATCCTGCAATTGTAACGAAAACGTTTTGTGTTTATAGCAGCGGTTCATGCAAAGATCAGCGGCGGACCGTTTTCCTGCGAGACTGCAATAGATTGAGGTTAAGCTTAGACTTTTTTACTTTGGTTTAGGCTTTGAAGTAACGCTTAAATTACCGTCAGGGCCGGTGTTAGGATAGCCGCCTCCCCCCTTGCCAAACAGGTCCAGGGGCCCCCAATAAAATATTTTACAGCGTAAGGGCTCCAGTTCTAGTTTTAATGAGCCTATGTCACGAGTTCCGTATTCGCTGACATCCAAGAAACCCTGTGCTCAATAGTATAAATGTTTAAGCTTATTGTATTAATTGTTTTCAAAAGCCTTTAGTCGCCGCTTTTAGAAGAAATGGACACACCCTGAAATATACTTTGGAGGGTCGGTATTAATTGAGAGCTGTTACTTCGCGAGTTGCAAAAAACGTCTCATATAAGGAAGGCAGACAATTTAAAATTTTTTGTACTCTTTTTCAGTCCCACCGCTTCACTTTTCTGTATGAATTTTTAAATCCACAAAAATCACAGTTCGCTTGTTTGAAAACCTATCGCTGTTTTACGACAAATGAAATGTTTTAAAAAATGGCTTCGAGTTGATGTTTTGTTAAGAAGACTTGACTTATTTTAAATTGCGAAATTTTCAGCGCAGAAAAAGCTAAAATTTGTGCCAAAAATGTTGAAGTTTACCACATTTTTATGCCGAAATATCTAATATCCTAAATTGCTAACTTTTGATAACTTAATCGGAATATAAAAATTCTAAAAGCAAAAAACGACAATTCTCCTATCTTTACCTTGGTTTTAACATCAACCGTGATGTGAGAAGATTTATTCAACAATGCTTTGACAACGCCAATATGACCCATTGCCGCTGCGCAATGAATTCCAAGAGCTCCGTTCTGAAATCACAAACCATGCGTATCGGCGCCAACAGGTATGTTTACAAAACAATGAGATGCATCCCCTGCGGTTTCTGCTATTTTAGGCCATATTGATTATAGGGACCCTTCCATTAAAAGACAAAAGACTTGGAGACTGGAAGGCTTAGGTTACATTTAGACTTACGCTTACACTTAAGTTTTAAGTTTAGGCTTAGTGTACAGGAAAGGCCACTACAATTAACATGGGTAATATTTTCTATAAGTAGGTATACACGGTAAATTTCAGTGAATCGACTTTAACTCACAATGAGTTGAATCATTCAGTTAGAGTTAGGACTATCAGAACTCCAAAGTTAATTAATCAAGTCACAGAGTCAAACCAACGCAGTGATAATCAATTCAACTCAGAATGAGTTAATATTTATTGATATTATTTCAGAAATAAACTAACTGGCTAGCTGAATTGATTAATCAACTCATTGGAATTTACTGTGTGTAGAAGACGAAATAGATTAAAGTTATGTAACAGCTGCGTTTGACACAGGGCAACGATATTTATTTTAATACAAGTGCAATCACTCAATATAGTTGTTTAAGTTTCAACAGCAATCACTTGCCTAAATCCCATTGTTTTAAACATAACACACATAAAAAGACTCGTGCGAAATTCAAAGTTTTCAAATCTGTATATAACCGATTTGTAAAAAAATGATTAATTAATTAATTAAGGAAGAAGCGTTTTCAGAAGTCTTATTGTTGCATAGTGTACGCAAGTTACTGTAAAGCATGCATTAACATTAACGACCTTACCTTATTTGGCATTTGCATCGGAACACCGCGTTTCATAAACGCCAACGCCGTGTCTGGATGACCATTCAGCGCAGCAATGTGCATCAGTGTACTACCGTCCTGGAATTTTAAATAGTTGAACAAATTATTGCTCACATAGCTATTAAAATTATAACAACAACATTTTTGAATTTGTAAAATATAAATCGCAAAATCACCGCCACGACGAGGCTTGAACTCGCGATACTCGAGTTATTAGCACGACGCTCTAATCGGCTGAGCTACGCAGCCATGTGTTCGGTACGCATTACTGTACACCTCCATAATCCAATACCTCCTACTGGTTATAACTTTCGGATATATTTAAAATGTTTTTTATAACATTTAATGCTTAATTGCGAGACAGCACCAGCGAATCCAGAAGGGAAAGCACACTCCCTGCGTCATAAAATTTTTATGATAAAATGGCTAGGTCCCTACCTTGCAATTTTTCGCTGCCAATCGCACATACAGCATACAGCGAAAATTGCGTTTCATAACAGAGGCCAGCCCCCGTCAAAAATTTATGGATCCGCCTCTGCGAAATAGAATGATCTATGTTGCAATGTGTAACCTAACGTTAGAAATGGCAAATCCGCCTGATGGAAACGGCAGTAAGTCGTATTAAAGCATTTAAACTGAGCTGGTGAAATAAACAAAACGCATACTTTAGTTCTCGCCATCACAGATGCCCCGAATTTATCGGTCAAAATTTCAACTTGTTGTAAATTTCCCTTTTCAGCCGCTAAATGTAACGGAGTTTTGTCTTCCTAAAATCAAAATTGAAAAAATATTGCAATTATAAAAATAACAAAAAAAACAGGGGCGGACGATAATTGAGGCCAATGGATCGAGGCCTCGCGCCCGCGCCTTCAAGGTGCTCGTAATGAATGCTTAAGAAATGAACATTTTAAATTGAGAAATGAATTTGGATTCACGTTTTTCACCAATTTGTTTACATCGATTTGTAACACAAATTAGCATTGCCAGCCTGGCAGGTTATGACCCGCCTCTAAGAAAACAAGTAATAGTAAAAATCCGGTTACGTTTATGCTATGCGTGACATCATCTTAAGTTTAGGTTAGCTACGATATAATAGATAACCAGGAGATATTAGCAGTTTTCGCATACAGTATACTGTGAGCAACTCTTTGCTAAAACCTAACAATTGCCATTGTCACGACAGAATTTTTGACTCTTATTTGAAAATAGAAGTAGTTCCTGCGTCGAATACGTACCTTATCGGCAATGTTTGCATTTGCTTTGGCAAAATGTAGCAATCGCATTAATTGATGATTTCCAACAATTGTTGCCAAATGCAACGGTGTTCTGCCATCTTTCTGAAAAAATGCTAACTGTTCAAAATTCCACGATGAAGAAGCCACCATAACTCCAGAGGCGGCAGAAATGGCCATGGAGCCAAAACACTTTTACGAGTTTCGCGCAGTTGATTTCACAAGACTTACAAACGGGTCTAAAACTACACAGCGACGAGGGCTGAGCTTCTTTGGGCTTTCTTCTGGTTCCGAACCCGAACCTACATTGGCATTTGCTGCTTGAAAACTCTGCACTCGAAAAGTTTAAGGTGCTAAAGATTTACGTACATAAATCAAAACAATACATATTTACATGTTCACAGAACGATAAAACTTGGATTAATCTCTATTTTAAGCAATTTTTTGGTATTTTAAATTTCCCAAATTGCGCTGAAGGCGTTAAAAATTAAAGTTTGTGATGCAATCTCAGTACGGATGTGCCATATGCATGCAGGATTTTCAGATCGGTAGGGCCGGTGAGGAATATCCTCGCATCGCCCCGCTGGATCTGTCACTGCGCACGCAGGCATTTGCGGGGTGTAACCTGAGTCCTACTTATATTTAATCCAATCAATTCTCTTTTAGAAAATAAATCTAGATTCTCGGCTTTTAGATACCAGGTAAACCAGTATTAATAAAAACATTGACAAATGTATATATAGAACAGAGCCTACAGGGCTGTAACATAGGTATAAACACATTCTTAAGCTAAAACCAAAGTCTAAGCGTAACGATAAGCCTATACCTAAGCCTAAGCCTAATCAAAAAATTCGGCAAAAGCTAAAGTTTACTCTATTGCAGGCACGCGAAAATACAGTAGTCCGCCCTTGATCTATATATACACTGGCCAAAATATTTTACATTTTGAGCGTTTGCGTCAGCGCCGCTGTCAAGCAAAAATCGTGCCAAATCAACGTCCCCACGCTCACAAGCAACATGCAACGGTGTATTTCCATTATCCTAAAATTTTGTAATGTTAGGCAGGGTCATCAATGACGACTCGAGTAATTTCCGATTGATGAGGATGCATTTAGTGTCTTGAAATATAACTGATTCTAAACAGTGTTTATCAAATATTTTTATATTTTAAGATTTATAAATTGCGGCGAACAATCGTTTGACTTGTGCTATATCCACCAAATACCCTTTCTGTTAAGCTTAAAACATATTAACGAACTTGTGACAGCTATGGGGATATATCAGTCTATTCCTACGATATGATCGCAGAGATGGAATCACGGCGGCCTGCGGGCGTCCCACGGCGCGCCCTGCCCAAGAAGGATTTTGAATCATTGCTGTTATTTCTTCAACGGCAGCTAAATTAGGCGGGACGGGTTTACATTGGGACTCAAATCTCACCTCCATCTCTGGCGAGTAACCAGTCACCATAAAACACTACGTCTTGTGCAAATGTTAGGCTTCAATTTCAAACGAGGGAACAGAGAGTTTAACGGTATTTTAAACGAATGTTTCAGGATATTAGCGAAGCTAAAATTTACACTGCTAAACTGGATAGAAGAGACGTAGCCGTGTCAACTTGCACGCATCCCTGCTCAACAACTACATTTTAGGCTTGGCTGATATGAAAAGAAGAATACCAGTTGTTTTACCTTTCGACCCCATCGAATTTGTCGTTCACGTTGTTGAGAGAGCAAATCTTTTGCAATTAACGGATTTCCAACTTCAGTTGCATAATTAAACGGAATTGCACCGCTCTGAAATTAAAGAAATTGTTGCATTGAAGTATTTTTAAAATGTGAAGTGGGGGTTATAGTGAACTAGACACTACCCCCTCAAAAATCACCTGGTGTACGCATGTTATTGTGGAAGTTGCATAACTATATAAAGGGTTGCTCATTACAACGCCTAGGCATAAGCATAAACCTAAATCTAAACCTAAAAGTAAGCACGACATAAGCCGATGGAAATCCCAAGGTTAAAGCTCAGCTGAATTGCGCCAACGGCGCTAATTTTTTTAAAACGCATGGTTGGTCAGCCCTTATGGCGGAGCACAGGTGTCTGCCCTGTCCAGGATGTAGGGGAGTGGTAGCGGCTGGATTACTGTCTCTGACCCCGATTAACAGTCTCCAAGTTTCCCAAGCCTAAACCTAACCATAAGCCTAAAAATCCCGATTTTTTAAGCCAAAACGTAAGCGCAAATTTATTTTTGAGCAATGTTCCAGGATACTTAAAAATAAAACGCTTGTTAAAACTGAAATGTTAGCTTGTGCATTGTTAGTGATACATTAAGCCTAAAATTAAGCCTAACTCGAAGATTAAGCGCAAGAATAAATTTTATCACTGCGCCTATTTCCTAGGATACTAATAATTAAATATAAAACGCACCTAAGAACTAAAGCTTGTGTAAGTGATGCATTAAAATTGTAAAAAAAATATTTGTTGCATTTCAGTGTTCCAATCTCTCAGTCTCTTAGCGCCACAGTGACCCTCCCAATTTCCGCCAGTTTCCCATTTCTCAATTTTCAAAGTTTTTCCATCACCCAATTTCCTCAGTTTCCTAGTCTTCCAATTTTCGCCGCGTTCCGACCTCCGAATTTCCATGCCTCACAATTTAAAATAATTGCCCAATTTGCTAGTCTCCCAATTGCCCATTCTATTAGTCACCCCATGTCCCAGTTTCCAGTCAAAGGGCCCTTATTTTTGACAAGAGTCGCAAAATGAATCAATTTTTTCTTCAATGTGTGTAGCACCTATCAAATTTAGTGCAAACAATATTAAAAAATTAAGGTTTATTTTTTACCTTTTTATGTTCAACTATCAACATACGTTGTATACAAAAATATATCCGATTTATGTATTAAGCCGTGTACAGAGCCTGCAACATCCATCAGCCACTCAAAAAAGCCAAAATTTTTGCCGTTACAGCCGAAGCAACGGCGGAATGAGGAAAACCACTTGTAAACATATTCAACTCTCAGCTGAAATAATAATTGCAGGCAACCTTAACAGAAAGCAATGTATTATCAAAATGTTCTTTAACTTCCGTATTAAGAACTCTCTTTAACCAAAAGTCGCTACAGGTTTTTGGAACGAGCTCGAATCCAACATACCCCGTCTTCAGTGAATCTTGGATCCATGCCTTTTTCGACCATAATCTTGCTGATTGCTCGAAACACTGGAACCGCCATTGCTCCGCTACGACCGGATGCAACGTGGAGTGGAAGTTGACCACGTGGCTAAAGCATACATTTACAATCGGAACGTAAAACATTCCGGTTCGAAGATCCGGCTTCAACCTACCAATCATGCGCGACGTTTATTCAAAACTGACTTTAATTCGGGCCCTAGCCACAGACGGGCCATGGTGCTTGGCAATTACCCGACAAATTTTTGGCCCTCCCTCAGGGAAATTTTAACCCAGCTTAAACGAATTTAAAAATCCACAAACGCCCCTCCTAAAATTGTTTACCTCCCCACATTAGCATGTTGAGATGGCTACGTACCTGATTTCGGTTAACTGGTGATAAGTGCCAACGAAAACCGTTTGGATCCACGCTATATTTTTAGATCAACCCCACTAGCATAAGTTTGCCCATCTCCTAGATAAGTTTTAGCCCGGCTTGTAAGTTAGTTACTTCAACCGCATGTCCCTCCTAAAATGGTTTTGCACCCTAACGCGTTGAGCTGGCTATAAGCCTAGTCCGGTGTTGAGCGGTATGGTGCACGACTTGCTCGTACAGCAACGATCGATACAGTGCGACCAACGTTAAAACAAAAACTATCTCATGTCTACTAGCGAAACGGTTGAATCTTACATTCAATACACGCCGACTCATATCGAATTTAAGAATATTTACAAAACATCCTTATTGACAGCACAATATAAGATACTTTCACAGTTTAATCAAATTTTTCACATCCCCTTCTTAAAATGGGGTGAAATATGTCGAAAACGCAACGTTTTCCTGCGGCCAATTTTCGCACACAAAATGTATCCTGTTGCATGCTGTTCTCGAAAAGAATTATCAACTCTTGGTTAAACAAAGAGTGGTTGATTTACACAAGAGTGTGCAACTGGACACATTTTGTGTAGGAAAGAATGTACCCAGCGCACGATGGATTTTTAGCCAGTACCCTTATTTAGACAGGGTGCGTTGCACTAATATTTTGACTTTTAGTTAAAGTCGTTTCGAATAACTCCTATGTTTACAATGTTTAAGTGGCAATTATCCCCCAATTCCGCTGGAGTAGGGTCGGGCAAAAATGCTACGAGTGCTGGTACATGCTGTACCATGAACAACCCAGGTATTTGCGCACTCTTCTGCAAAGTGACAATCATCCATTGTTGGTTAAACAAAATTACATACTCCAGCTGCTGCTGTGAAATCCAATTTCAGTTGATTTAACATATCAATCATATCTTCACGTGCATATTCTGCGGCAACATGTGTTAGCAGAAATCCATCCTGAAACAAATATTAATATAATATTAAAAACGAAAAGTATAACAAGTGTTGCGAATACAAAACAGCGAGAGTACCGAAGTCTGGTTCTGAATTTGTCCCGTTTTGGAACTTACACGGTCTGCACGACCCCTGTGCGAAGTTTTGCCCAAACCTAAGGACCACGCAGAGAAATCAAACTTCTGTTCTTTTGCACTCGAGTCAAGCACGCTATTACTACACTACGCGGTCGATTGCAACAACTTCATATTCCGATATACGTGCACATGTATGTCAATCGATGGTTTACATACACTTACCGAACACATCTGACACCCAACACATCCCAGGACACGGCCTGGCGGGAAATAAACATCACACTAGGAATTAGCTCCAAGAGCATTTAGATAATATATGCAAAATCAATAAGACACGTTCCCCAAACTGTTCTCAAGTCTTTTGAATAAAAAATACCCAATAAGCTACCCACATAAGTAGTATCCAGTATGCCCGTGGGACAACAATAAAGTAGGACTTGGCTTCGCACTAATTTTTTGCTCAGATTTAGGACTAAAAATGATTGTGTTACTGTTACTTTCCCATAAGTAACATCGCTTCAATGAGAAGTATTAAAATAACTACAATATCAAAGAAAAAATAGATTTAGCACACCAACCTATGTTCATGTACTTCTACAATATCTGATGGCGAAATCAAAAAATAGGTAAATGGAAGTTGCACGAATCATAATAGTCGGCAAGAAAAACTAGCGAGTAAAGCGGGCGAGAAGCCAAACGCAATTTTACTGCTAAAGCCTTGCATGAAATCTTGGTTTTGATTACATGGCCTAAGCTGGTGTGCCTCTTTTTGTGCCCAGCGACAGATTCATTGACTTACAGAAGTTTTGACGTCAAGGTTTGCGCCTGCTTTTGCCATTTTTTTGACGAGCGCAGATTGACCGGCTTTTACTGCGAACATTATCGGCGTATATCCGGTAGTCTAAAATGTTTTACCACATTTTACAAAAACGAGTTCTAATAACCTGTTGAATTCTAGAGGTTACAAAATTTTTTGCTGCTCTAAGCCTAAGCCTAAGCCTAAGCCTAAGCCTAAGCCTAAGCCTAAGCCTAAGCCTAATCCTAAGCCTAAGCCTAAGCCTAGATCGCTTGCTTCTTCAGTCTTTTACCAGAAACTGAGACACATCCAAAATGGGATTTCAGCTATGCCAGTGGCAATCGCTCATCAGTTATTGTCTTTATAAATCGCCTGGAGCTCTGATCGCATCCCAGTTAAGCTTCTCTTATAAATAATTTAAATTTGTTATTTATTAAACAAAGCATTTAAGATTCGCAGTTGGGTCTTAATATATAGTTTCAAACATTTGAATGTTTTAAAAATTCAAATTTATAGACGCATCCGTTCAAATATCCAAACGATTATCAAAACACTTACCTCATCTCGGAAATCCAAATCGATATGCTTCTTGCCGGAAGTTTTCATCAGTGACTCGAACGCAACCCAGTCGCCTTTCGTCGCCAGCGCAACCAACTTTTGTCCAGCGTCACTGCGTCGTGCCGCTTCGTTGCGTTGCTTTGTTGCATCGTCTTCATCGCTATCGTCTGTTGAGCTTGAGTCGTCATCGTCGCCGTCAGATGACGTTTCCTCGTCACTGCTGTCGGTCGATGTTCCACTCGTTGTACGATCAGATTTGCTTCCATCCTTTTTGTCCTTTTTCTTCTTTTTCTTTTTGTCGTCATCGTCGCTTTTGCCGCTGTCGTCGCCGTCGCCACCGCCTGAAATAATCAATATTTAGATAGATCGGTAGCCACGACTTATTTTCTCCGGATTAGTAGTTCTTTAACCGTTTTCCACACAGAGATTACACTGTGAATAACTAATTACACACTCTGCACGTGAAATAAATAAATACACTATGCACGCTGCTTAAAAACTAATACCCGGATGTATAGTACAAAATGTCCACAAGAGTTAA
Organism: Enoplolaimus lenunculus; assembly: GCA_030248215.1. Taxonomy (NCBI): domain Eukaryota; kingdom Metazoa; phylum Nematoda; class Enoplea; order Enoplida; family Thoracostomopsidae; genus Enoplolaimus; species Enoplolaimus lenunculus. The sequence goes on from JASANG010000595.1 coordinate 43,469, forward strand.
AGCCCTTTGTTCTTATTGATCGACAATCTCCTATAAATCCACCAAAGAGGGACAAACCTTGGGGGCCCACTTTGAGAAACTAAAAAGTTTGTTCGCTGTCCACGAAGTTATAGAGTTGTATAACGTTTTATTGGTGGATCGCTTGGACCTGTTTTGGGGACCCCGCCTATCTTAACGCCGACCTTGGTCATCAAAACCAGGACCTCTTTGGTAGAAAACCTTCAAAAGTCAAAACATATGTACCTAGAGTACACTGCAAAAATGGGAAGTCAAAGTGACTACCTCCGAAATAGGCTCTACGGGAATACACAAACTGAGTCAAATTCGACTCCGCCAGAGTCAAACGTGCGTCTAAATGAGTCGAATTTGACTCTGGCGGAGTCTAATTTGACTCAATTTGTGTAGTCCCGTAGAGCCTATTTCGGAGGGAGTCAATTTGACTCACCATTTTTTGCAGTGTATGTAAAAAACCTCTTGCCCGAAACGTGTTAGAAACTAACGCATTTTTTGCCTAAAATGTTTCTAAATTCCAAGGCAAAATTTTAGTTTCATAGGGTCTTTAGGGGAGTTAGCAACATTGGTTTAGTTTTCTACATGTGTGTAATGACATCCCACCAACCCCTGTTCGGACGTGGCTGTTGAAAATATGGCTGTTCATTTCAGTATCCACATACCGCCAGCTCCTGCCGCCGATCTTTCACGATTCTGTTCAGCTTCGAGCACGTCGGAAGCAAAAGAACCCATCGATTCTTGTTCGGGTTCTCTGCTACGAACTGACTTTTGGCTAGGCGTCGTCGGACCCCGCGCAGTAGCGGTCGAAGCAAGTAGCGCGTTTCGGCCTTGAGGTGCGATCAAACTTGCACCAACAAATCCAGGAGCACCAGGACGCGCTGATAGTTTTCGTTCTGAAATGACAAAAATATATATTTCTACAATAACTTACATACATCATATCACAGACGTATACAAGAAGTGATACAGAGCAACATATCACCAGCAAAAAATTTCTAAAATCAAATAATGGCACCTTTACAGGCTTAGAATAAAGTCGAATAAATTATCTCACTCGCTCCAATCCTTTAAAAAAGATATTGACGTGGCAGTAACTGCCTGGAAAATGTACTCCTGGTGCGTCCATGATTATAATTTTGGAATACGTTCAGAGGAGGATCCAGAAATTTCTGACGGCAGGCTGACAAATGTTGTGAAACGCAGTTTAAGGGCTTTTCTTGCGAAGTCTGGAATTAGCTTATTTGATTATTAATCGCTGAAATTTTTCTGGCTCTTTCAATGCTATAAAAATCAAATTCCAGGGTCGAAGCAGACACTCCCATGCCCTCCATTTGGCGGACCACGCCAACGAGGGGCCCCTACCATAACAAGATTTTAAACAGAAAACAGCCGTTAATATTCAACAGAATTTGAAAAAACACATTGACCATCGCAAAGGGCTCCATCCTGGAATTTTGGGGGGCTCCAACCTAGCCTGCTCCGACACTGTCAACTTTTGGTCTGTTTTCGCTGCCGTTGAAAATACAATCCAAAATTATTGTGCCCAAAAGACAAGACACGATTATCTCCTATGCAGATCTCACCTTTTGCATGGCGTCTCGGTACATGAAGCTTTATATTTTGTTGCAACATACTATGCGTTGAAGACATTGAAAAATATTTTAGTTATTCTAAACGTCAATTTCATACCGGTTTTAAAAAATGAACAATTTTTAATTTTCAACATTTCCAGTTGTTCGTACATTTATTTTTTCACGTCCGTTGTCCAAAATACTCCAGCCGGCGTTTGCCCAAAATGGTCGGATTTAAGAATTATTTGAGTATTTGCCACAAGTTATGACAGAATAGGCAAAATTAGTTAACTGTTAAGAATTGGTGCAATCATTGAACATGTGAAATTATCTTAATTTTCGCTAATTTTTTTCGGCTGCAAAGGTGAACAGTAGGACTTAAAAAATTTAATTTTTCCAAAAAATTCTAATCTTTATGCTGAATGATCATATTAAGTTATGAGAAGCTATATATTGAAAAAATGCCAAGATCGAACCATTTTTGAGCAAACTCTGATTGCTGAGGTGTGTATTTAACGACCCTTGTTCAATCTGAGGAGTGCGATTGCATTTACAGCCCTAGCGAGTTACTGTGATACTGACGAAACCATCGGGATTTCTTTTTCTCGAAGCACCTAAACTTTATGTTGAATAACGTTTTTGAGAAATTTCAAATTTGATTCTGTGTTGCAAAAATACCCCAATATCTTTTGAGTCTTGTCAGGTCACAGTTTAAAATCGCCTGACTTGGAGCTGCACTGCGACTGTATTTGATTTTAAACTTGATCTCATACCTGGGCCTGGTATTCTCAAATGTGTGTAGCATCTGTCACAAGTTAGCAATAGGTTTTTAAACAGGCAGATCGAAGCAGGCACAAATATTACACTCGGTTCACAAACAGCACAAATCATGCGCAAAAATGTGTCAAACTTTAAACCTTTTAATTGGCTGGTTAAAAATCTACAAGATCCGTCGTCAACTGGAGATAGGTGCTACACATATTTGAGAATATGATCCCTGAACTTTGGCTCCTGGTTCTGTTTTCCAGGCATTTCTGCTGACGCACTGCCGCCAAGAAATAATAATGATGTAAAAAAACAACAATACAGGCCTACGCTAGCACTTAACAGGAATGTTCTACAACATATTTCTAAATGAAAAATAGTTAAAAATTCACACTTTCTTTATGGTTTCACTTTAGACTTTTTAAGACTTAAAATGCTCAATGCGACCCATCATACTGTGTTTATGTCACCGATTCTCGTTAAAAATTCAAAACATCTTTTTTAAAAACCTCTGTCATATTTGTATTATATTCATTATATATACCCGTAACCGTTGTTAAACAAGCCACCATCCCTGTAAATTTTAATAGTAGGGTGGTAGTTTAAATTTTGTATAAATACTAAAAGTTTCATTAATTGTTAAGTATTTTGCTGTTGCCTTCTAAATTAAACTATTAAGCTAGCGTAGATTTGCGATTTGAGCAAATCAAATGCTTAATACCGTAATCTTCTTTGTTGTCCCGTTCAATTGCCGACAAGACATCCTGAGCTTCTTGACGTGGATCTTTCAACGGCCCACCTCGACCACTTGGAACAAACTGACCCTGGCCAGGCGCCCGCTCGCGTTCGATTTGCTTCAACATTGTATCGGCCGAAATTCCCGGTGGGATGCGCCGTTCTGAAATCAAACAACATTTATCGACAGGATCCAATTTTCAAAATAATGGCAGTATTTTCAAATGTGTGTAGCATCTAACAAACACTTGGTATAAATGGAAAATTATTATCAAACAGAAATGTTTCATTTGGCAAAACATGTGTAGAAGGGTTTGGTTAATCTTGTTGTTAAATTTAGCATTTTCATTTAATACCAAGGCGCAATGGCCAGATTAGATTTCGGGCAACTTGAAATTAACGAAAAATTTACTACCACAACCTTTTTAAATGTATTATTTTTGTCTGTTCTATTGGATTTTTTGGCGGAGTAAATCCTAAGCGTGCCTGTTCGTTTAAGAATATCTCATGTATTTTATCAAGTCTTCTCGCCCTATTGTAGGGACAATATCTGAGAGGCACAGCAACGGAACTAACCGCAGGTAAGACATGCGTGGGTGCACAATATACTATAGTGTGTGAAACTTCGCGTAAGAAACGAGCGATAACCCAAATGCAATTTAGTATTAAATCTTAATGCACAGCATGGACGTAGCCAGTATTTACGTTTGGGGCCACACAAATACTTTAAATATGTAGTGTGTTAATCGACCAAAAACAGTCACGACACACAACAACGTGTGAGAAAATAACTTGGTACATATACCACTAAAGCAACGTCGGTTCAGAATAGAAAAATAGAAAAACACCAAAGACTAGTGTGTGGGAAGGAAACGCATAGGAGATCATAGTTTCACTTTACTCAAAAATGAAAATTTCCAAAACCATTTGGAAGGGGCATGGCTCTTTTGCCCCCTTCAGAAATTTCTGGCTCCGCTGCGGCGGTCACGCTCACCTTTCGTTGCACTACCTCAACCTCTAATTTTGCCGTTATTTTGCAGATATAATCTACATTTTGCATTAATTACAGCCATTTCTGTAATTTTAATTCCTTTGCCTAAAAAGTGCGAAAATATTTTTAATTCCGTTCACCTTGTTCAGAATCAGGCGCATGCCGATCGATAATCATCGAGCGTCCCGGCCGCGGTTCGCCACCTGGCGGCACACGCGGGCCTTGCTCTCCGCGGCCGACAGAGCTGCCAGGCCTTGGCGCTCCGCGACCTCTACCCCCCGGTGGACCTAACAGTCCACCTGGTGGACGTGGGGGACCTTTTTCTGGCGACGATTCGCCTGCCGTATAGTCCGGAGATCCAAACTGCCGTTGCAGCATTTCTTCTTCTTCCATTCGTTCACGTTCGAGAGATGCCAGGATTTGATCCGCTGACAGTTCTTCGCCCTCGCTTTTGACGTACCCGTTTCGTTTTGGTCGAAATTGAGCATCACTGGTACCGGCTCCAGGTTTACCCTGAAACCCAATCGATTTATACTTTAATCTTAGCCGTTTCTCTCATAAAAGTATTTTCCATTTTATTTGAGGTCAGTTTCAAGAAAGCAATTGAGACACAGCTTGTCAATATGAACTTGTCACCCGAACGCATGGGGCTCTCGTGTCTTGTGGAGATTTTGCATTCGTGACAACGATTAAACACTGTGCATTGTTTGAATTTTTTAAATCCAGCCCTTTTCTATATTGCAGCTATTTTATTGCTGTTTACAATTCACGACCGCAGCTCTCGAAACTTGCTTGTTTGAAGACCAACCGGCGATACACACAATTGAGAATACAACTTTTATTTTGAATACCACAAATTGCAAGATTGCCCCATCTTAACACTTGTCGAAAAATCGATGCTGGAAGCATGGCGCAACTTGACTATAGTTTAAGCTGTAGACAACGTTTTTGCTTAGGCTATACTTAGGCTTAGGCTTAGAGTTAGGAATGCACTTATACTACTGATACGGCCCTGATCTACACATAATCTGAGGTGACTATGACTTACCCCTGCATGACGTCGAGATTTTGCATCGGGCGGAGTCGTTCGCGCTTCATCGCTACTTGGATTTGATTTTTTGGCTCGAAAATTCACTCGTGAACCTGAAATTAACTTATTAAACTTAATAAATTGTAAATTATGAACTGAGATGTATTCTCTACGAGACTTATTGCAATATATGTTGAGGTTTTAAAATAAATTAAACAAGTGATATAAATTTTCAAATCTGGCACATACAAGCGTGAGTGGCCGTAGCCAGCTGCCATCATAGTTGACTACCGAGTCGTGCGCCACTAAAATATGCATCTCTGTCTACCACCCTACTTTGACGTGAGAATAGAGCCAATATGGCGCTCTGCAATTGAAGTTGAAATATTGGGCTATCCGGGAATCAAACCCAGGTCTTCCGTTTGCAAGACAGACATGCTTCTCACTACACCACTGGCCTTTGATATCAGAACCAATCGCACCACCATATTATACAACGTACAACACACATAATCTGGCATCATCTGACTAACCTGCAGGCTCTTCCCAGCTATACGAACCAAGCGTTGGTTCACTTTCGCCATTTTCTTCTCGCTCCAGAGCTCGTTGAATGCGATCGACCATTCGTTTAACATCATCTTCTTCATCGTCAACCCCAGGTTCCCTTCGCTTTCTTTGGCGTGATTCTTCTCCCTGACCTGCGCTTTCAGGTGGTGTGGTATGGCTTCGTTGTCGATCCTCTTTCTCTTTTCTTCGATTGTCTTCATCATCGTCTTCATCATCTGCTTTGCTTCCGCGCCGTCGTCGATGTCGTTTTCGTGATTTTCGCCTAGGTGACGATTCCTTTGATGCGCCGCCAGCCTTTGTCGTGCCGCCATCCTTTGATCTTCGCCGCTCTTTTGTATCACTGTCACCGACGTCTGTTGTCTGCGTGTCTGGCGACCCTTTTAGGCGTTCGTGACTGCCAGAACCACTGTCACCCCCTGTTGAATCGGTGATCGACGATTTCAAAAGACGTTTTCGATCGGTCGAAGTACCGTCTTCAAGCCGAAGGGTTGATGATATTCGCTCTTTGACCGCTTCCATTGCACTTTTCCCAGCGGCAGAATCTCTTTGGAGGGATTGCCGAGATGGTGAAGGCGACGTTGATTTGCCATCGGCTGCAGTTTCACCACCAGATCCTGTGATTTTGCTTTTCATTTTTCGAATCAGTGACAGCTTTGACGATGTTGATTTTGTCGTTTCATCGTCTTTGGCGACATCTTGCTTATCTTGACCTCCACTTCCAGTAGCATCTGTCAGCTTTTTGCCGAGTCCACTAGTTCGCACGGAGCTGCCACGTTTAAACGATGATGACGGACTGATTCCAGGTGATTTGTCAGTGTCTCCGCCAGTTTCTTCATCTTCTCCGCCGGTTGCTTTTAAACTTGATTTGCTGAATATTTTTGGCATAAATTTCGATGATCCTTTTTTCTTGGTCGATTCTCGCGACTCTCGCGATTCGCCACTCTGAGGTCTCGCTGTTGTTGTCTTTGTATGCGATGGTTGCTGCCTGTCTTCTTGTTGTTCTTCGTGTTCCTCGTCGCTTTTTGCTTCTTTGCCCTCTTTTCCGTCTTTCAACATATCTTGTTTGAGTTCTTCGATTGGTTTAGGAACCAACGCTGCCATGTCTTGTTCGTTTTCAAGACGTGCATTGATGATGTCTTCAACGCTTTCTTCTTCTGCAGCTGTGGAGTCTTTTGTTGTTTTTTCTTTTTTACGTTTCTTCTTGGTTGTTTTACTTTCCATTTGTTTATCGCTTTGGTCATCTTTGTGTTCTGATTGTTTTGTTGCGTCCTCTCCAGTCTGCGCTGGCGCTCCAAGAGCCATTAAATCTTCTTCCAAGTTTCGCCGTTCAGCAGCTATCATGGACGCTTCACCACGTTTTGATTTGACTGCTAAAGCAGCGTCTGCATGAGATTTTCTTCTATCTGGCTGGGGATCCGTCCCAGATAGCCGCTGCTCGCCAGCATCAAGGGTCGGCGTGGACTGAAACTTGCTCGAAGGTTGTCTCTCGCCGCTGTCTCTTCGACTAGCACCGCTAGGACCCTGAGGATGGGGTACATGGCTGCCATCGGTGATCGAATCACGACGAGCATACGCTGGATCTGCGATACCGCTAGCGACCGGTACAACTACAGGTTTTGCTGGTTCTCTACTCGCAACACTTTTGACCAGGGACCCTCGCCTAGCAAGAGGGTCTGCTCCCCCGGGATCGATTTCGGTTGATGGTCTTCGTGGGCCTTGATGAGGATCTGTTATTGAGCCTCGGGGACCTGGTGAAATTCCCTTCATGGGGAGAGGTGTTGTCTCATCACTTGAGCGTCTTGAGTCCCGACTTTCTCGACGGCTTTGACTAGGGGACCCACCATGAGGTTCACCACCACCTCCTAATGCTCCTAGCTCTTGTTCGAGGTTGAGCCTTGCTTTTTGGTCACCGCTTACGTTGCGATGTGACATTTTATCTGCTAGATTTAGTCTACTAGTACTCGAAGAACCTCAATACATGGCATATGTACAGACAAATTTTTTAATTAAAACATTTTGTTTTAAAATCAAGATTTAGTCTTTCTGAAAATTATCTGTTCTACAATTTTGTTACACCAATTTAAAGCTATTTGGCGGTAGTCTGGACCCATTACTAAATGTGTCCAGCATAGTATTCATCTGTTGGCGACTGTGGTTCACCCAGAAATTTTTGACCGGGAGCAGCGCAATATATGATAATGAAGAACAACTTGCGAGCCAAGCGAGCGGGTACCCTGTACCCGAACCCAAATTAATAATTAAACCTTGGAACAAAACTATTGGCGGCCATCGGATGGTTGGAGACCTCGTAGATCCTTCAACGTCTGGTGGGCCAACGTATAAATGAAGGCAGTAAAAGCCTTTGAGTAAGAATAAACATATTCCTAAGCCTAAACCCAAGACTAAGAAAATATACTCTAAAGCTTAATATTAATTACGGCGTAAAATTATCCGGCCCGCGTCTATACGTAGTTCCATGGTTGTTTTTTCCAAAAAAAATGGAAAAAATTCGTTGTTTGTCTGAGTGATCGGTTATCCCACCCTTAGCCGGCGTTTGCCCAAAAATACTTGCATTTTGAAACTTTCTCCATATTTGAGCTTCAGATAACATCACCTAATCATTCCAAGTCCAAATCTGAATTTTTGAAAAATTTGATTTTTAAGACCACAAGTTCAACCCCTTGGGACCCAAAAATTTTTTTCGATAGGTTGGATAAATTATATATCACTGACTCGTTAGCCAGACGTTTGATTGGGAAACATTAACAATATTCGTCTTAACCTCCGTAATGCGGAGTTCACGTTACAACTGGGGCAGCCTGGAACACGTTTTGTCCCTATTACAACAGCAGGTAACATTTTATCTACGCGTAAATCCGCTGTCAAATTCAAAAAATTTGAATTGTCTGCTATCTTAATGTGGCATCCACAAGTTACTGCAATATCATATGATATTCGAAATAATGTCCGTCAGTATCATATGACATGTTTGAAAATGTCTGCAAGGTTGTGGTAAACTAGGCTGAATGTGATGTAGAATATCATATGATACTAAAGTTTAAAGTTTGAATTATTTGTACATAGGAATATATTTAGGCAGAACTTTCCATAGAAACAGAAAAATGGAGGCTAATTTAGTATTCGAAATCACTTACAGCTAACTTATCTGGCGTTTTGCTAATTTGTTATATTATTCGTGCACATAAATTACATTGTCCTGCACAATATCACGTGATTTTCGGTAGAATTTCGAAATATCATGATATTCCCATAAATGTCCCGCGGTATCATGTGACATATGACAGTTTGCATACAATGATTTCTGGAGATGCGGAATTTGTCATGTGACATTCACATTTTGCCTACAAATCACTATTCAGATCACAAAATTTTATGTTCACGTCGAATCAACATGGGACAAAATGTGTTCCGGGATGCCCCAGTTATAACGTGACCTTAAAATTCGACTTTTTTAAAAATTTAAATTTTGGGTTGTTTGACATCAGAGACTCTGAATTGCTGCCACCTCACGAGCAAAGCGAGGTTGAAGCTAGACGTATTCTTGTGTCAAATCGCACGGCAAAATCAAGCTCTCAATTTTGAGCGCCCTAACTTTAGCCCCGCTGTCGACGAAACCTGGCAAGTGAACCGAACAAGATGCATATGTAATTTAACATTGAATCTCGTGGCAAAGTTTCAATTCTGAAATCTATTTATATATTAAAATGCTGCAATTTAAAAACGTTGTTTTACATTAATATATTTCGTTGCAAGTTATATTTAAGAATCGTTTAATATTTTTCCATTTTTCCCTTTTTAGACTAAACGTGACTTCAAGTCTAAGCCTAAGCCTAACCGAATCCCTACGACTTTTTTCGGTATCCGTTCTACACAAATTTGGAATAACTATTAACTTGTAAAATTTAAAGTTTCTAGCTGTTTAATATTTTCATAGCTTACAAGCTAGATTTTAACTCAGCCGTGCATATTTGAGTTTAAAATAAAACTTCAAAAAGTAGTGCTAGCCTATGTATACAATTATGGCATTACAGTTCAAGAAAAAAACCGCATGAGAAAAGTTTGCCTAGCAACCTGGCCCATGTCATTTTAACATTGCTTATGAACTGTTTCGAGCAAATCTATATTGGCCGTTTGGTCTGGTATGTTAACATACCGACCTACTTCGAAAATAAATTTAAAACAGCCTACAAAAAACATAAAAAATAAAAATAGCACAAAATATTATAAACAAGTCATTTGACTGAAAATTAAATATGTGGTCATCGCGGCCTACCTTGAAGGACCATGGTGCAACGGAATGTGAAAAATACTCGAGCTGGAGCAGGAGGCGAACAGAAATCGTTCATATGAAATCACGTTAAATTAGATGCTTTCAAACAACAATAGTTTGTGAAACGTCAAAACTCTTTTTGGCAAATTTCGAACAGATATTTTTTGTTTATACTTAAAATTTACCTAAACTAACGAACAAACTCCTCGAACAGCAGAAGTTTAACAAACTACAAAAAATTTTCACTAAACAAATTGCCAGAACATCTGACACAAATGTAAGCACTGGTTGTACGCTGCAAACAACGCTTTTCTGTTTCGGATCAAACTAATTTTGGCTCATGTATAGATCAGAGGAAGACCGTTTTACGCAGAGTGCAAACCTCTCGGACTCATAGCAAACTCTACGCTCAAATGAATGCTAAACTGACTGCAAAAAATTCCCAATTTTAATCGGTTCCCCCGCTGGCTGTCAAATCAGTTGTAGTCAGAGAAAGGTGTGGAATGCTTGGCTTTCTTTAGCTGGTTGAGCTGGCCATGGCCAAGGCACGTAGCCAAATAACCTTGCTAGAGGTGAGCTAAAAATTTTGGCTGGGGTATACAAGGATTTGAACAGACATACAAGCAGGTTCAAAATTTAATAGGAAAGCCAAAATTTATCTTGGGGGCTTAACCACTAACCCGTTTCTGGCTACAGGCGTGCACGGGCCTGAATTGTAGTTTCCTGCACACATCCCCTCGTTGGTTTAACAAGAACGACCTATGTACAGAACGAGGCAGTTACACTAGTATAATCATATTCCTAAGCCTAAGCCGAACCCAAGCCTAAACGTAACAGTGAGCTTACACCTAAGCCTTAACCAAGCCTAAAACCAAACCTGAGCAAAAAATTAGTCCAAAGCTTAAGCTTACTCTATTTTTGTCCAAAAGGTTCCGTATCTGATCTTTACATGGGCCACAAGAGTTCGATATATACTTTCCGTACAACACATACTGATAATAAACAGTGCACAACACGTCATGCATATACGCGTAAAATAAATAGCAATTTCACTAAAAACAGTCTACGAGTAGGTGGACATAGCAAACTACTGATCTTACAACCGTCACACGGCTTTTTCCTGTACCAAGAGTCACATTTTTTACTCAGCTAAGCGGTTTAGAAACGCCCAGCTGTATACGATACCTGCAAAAGTATGGTGAAGTCAATCTGTTTTTAGGAACCGTTGTTATGGTAGCGAAGTATTAGTCAACGTATGACCTGCTGATGTAGGTACGATTTCGTTTCGGAAGGTTAGACGTGATTTAAAAGTTCCTCAATTCGAGCGTTGTGACTGAACAAATTTGTTACATTTTTTACATCTGAAATCTTTTAAAAAATGTTTATTATCTCGTTTCTTGTTAAATTTTGGCAAAATTCACATCGTTTTGTTTGCTACCGGCCCACAAGCGTAGCGAAGATTTCATTTGAATTAAATATTAGTTTAGAATTTTTGTATGCGAGCACAGCGAGTGTGACACCTGATAATATCCTTCCTTGGCCAATGTGTAGAACAGGTTTGTAACAGTAGTACTGTATTGACAATCAATAGGAGTCCGTATCCCTAATAAAAGTCCGCAAGCGGATAGAATAGTCTATAAATCTCAATTATTCCTAATTGTACCGCATAAATGACTCCAGGACCAAATAATGTGAGTTTGAAACTTTAAAACATACTTAAATTTTGAATATATTCCTAAGTATAATCTTGTATTATCGCTCAAGCTATTGACACAAGACAAATAACGTTTGATTCAACAGATAGATGCAATACCGGATATATCAGTAACGAAGGGTGGCGAAGGGCGGGATGAAAATAAATAACACTCCGTAACCGAATAACAGGGGGGTACCTTCTGGGTGGTCAAATAAATATCAGCCCCCCTCTTATTCGGATCACTACAGTATAAGCATATTCCAATGCCTAAGGCTAAGCTTAAGCATGGGCCTAAGCGTAAGGATGAGCTTGTATCTAAGCCTAAGCCTCAGACTAAACCTAAGCAAAAAATAGTCTAACGCTTAAACTTACTCTGTTGTTGTCGCAGAGAAAAACGCTCCGCCCCTGATCTTTACATATGCCGTAACCTTTTGACCACTATGAAACGTTATTTTGCGAAGTTGTTTTAAAATGCCTATTTTTATCCTTCCATAAAACTAAAAGTATTTTCTGCATACTGAATTGTAAGAATTCATCTGGATCCGGTTAAAACGCTGATTAATTTGCCATTTCTTATAATTCACAAAATGTAGGCAAGAATTGTTTTTAAACTTGTCTCACAAAAAAACTTAATTACCCCAACTACTATCGTTAAACACAAGTAAAATTTGCTAGAAAAGCTAAAACTCAATTACATTTAATGACCAGGTTGGTTTTCGCTAGACTTTGGCTCTACAACTTTTGGGATATATTGATACCTAAAAACTGCAATCTGGTTATTTCGTCCTAACAGCAGACCGCGCCTTTAATGTTATAGGCTTAGGCCCATGTAAAGACCAGGTGCGGAACGTTTTTCTCTGGGACCGCAATAGAGTAATCTTAAGCTTTAGATTTATTTTTTGATTAGCCTTATGCGTATGTTCCGGTTCAGGCGTAGGCCTAGGCTTAGGTATAAGTTCATTCTTACGCCTACACTTAGGCTTAGGTGTAGGCTTAGGCTTCGAAATATGATTATACTACTGTTACTGCTACATTCTATACATTGGCATAGTTTTTGAATGGAGCTGTAAGCTACAATTTCATATCATTTAATTGGTCAATTTCATGAAATGTAACTGTGAAATTGAGGGTTTTTACCAGCAGCTTAACTCACGGCCTGAACCAACCCAGCAGTTTTTTTGTCTTCCGTGTACAGAAATGAAAATAGCCAAGAAAGCCCATGATAAGACTTGCACACACTTGTGTTTACCATACGCTATGAGGAAATAGAAGTAATTGTATAGCGTCTGAATTGGGAGCTCATATGGTCGGTTGGAGGTACAAGCGGAATCTGCATTTGGCTCCAGCACAAAATCGCCCCCCGGCTCCGATAGAGTTTTTACCGGTGATTCCTTGAATTACCGCAGTGAAAATTTGAAATTTTTTATAAAATTTGTGTTGTTAAGTAAGCGTGCTTGTAATTTTGATGCGATTCCTGAGGATTTGGTTGCCGAGAATTCTGGCAACATATCAAGTACACTGTAAATCTTAGTTAGTTGATTTTAATTCAGAATAAGTTGAATCACTCAGTTTGAGTTAGGACTATCAAAACACAGAATTGTGAGTTGATTCAACCTAACCTGAGTTAATGGAACAACTCACCCGGTCACAAGTCAATTGATAGTGAAAATCAACTCAACTCAGACAGAATGCTAAAATTGCTTTTAACTCAGAAATATCTAACTCGCTAACTGCGTTGATTATTCAACACTCTGGAATTCACAGTGTATGAGTTTTACTAAAATTCGCAAATTAAGAACTTCACTGTAGTTTCATAACTTTATTACACCTTCGGTTCCGGTTCCGACTGCTGCAAAATTTGTCAACCTCCGGCTTCTGCTCAGGTTTTTGCACGTCTGGTCGCAATTCAATAAAGTATTAAAAGTTTAAAGTGCTTCCGCTCTTGAGGTTATTTGAATGCCTAAATTCTGTTGGTAGGAAAATAGAGCATCTTTGAAAGTTTTATGATTGTTTGACATGAAATAAAAATTACATAAGTCAGCTAAAGTGTTAAAAGTTTAAGTGCATCCGCTATATTCTTTAAAATTTTAGAAAGCCCGGTGACTATTTGAATGCCTAAATTCTGTTGGTAGGAAAATAGAGCATCTTTGAAAGTTTTATGCTTCAATGCCCGTTTTGCGTTTCCGTTATTTTGATCGGTATCCGTTTCTGTTTCCGTAATTTTTACTATCCGTTTACACCCTAGTATTCAAGCTGTCTAGAAGGTTTTAACCGGGACGCCGGCTTTCAACCGGGGAAGACTTTGAATGTGCGAAAATTTTCACACATTGAATTTATGTTTTTAAGCTAACATTTCAGAAAACCACTATCCAAGATTTGACGGGCATAAAGTTTTGTTTAATGTTTTAAAAATGAATGGTCGGGGGACAAAATCTGGATTAGCAGAGATTGAATTGAAGAATCAAGTTTGAAGTTGAGTGCTTTCGCAGAGTTGGTGTCTAATAAACCTTTATGACAGCCAACACCCCGTAGACCAGCGGACCTGACCGAGTCGTTCACCACGTGCGCACCTGTTGAAAAAATATCGCTAGCGAGAATGAACGGCATTTTTCAGTTAATTTCAGCACAAAATCTGACGTTGGAATGCGATCATTTGATGAAATACATTTTAATCAGATCGTCGATCCGGGCATTTTCTACCTGATTTTTTCGAAGCACACGGATCCGGAGTAAAATCCAGAAATTTTGTCATGAAAACTCAGACACGTACCCAGATGGACCCAAAATTTTTCTGCATACAGAAATCCGGACCTGAATAAAACACTAATTTATTGTGCATCGGATTGTATCGCCCAAATCCGTAATTTATGAATGTGCCGGTATTTAAGCACACAATATTTTAGCTGATGACCATTCTCATTTTTGAAAAAGTGATAATGTTGACGAACATACAGCCATGCTTTGGTGATAATTGAACAGACTCTGCTCAAGCAAATTTCACAAATACACGAAAGCTTAAATCTTTAAATTAGGGTGGTTGTAGAAACTGGATTTTGAGACTTAGACGCTTGTGCGCCATATGCATGGTTTAGAAGCTTAAACAAATCTAAGGGTGTATACTTGTGTTTAAATTTATGCTTAGCCTGATACTTCCAATCGCGGGTCCAAGTGTGGACAGCCTAGGTCTTGGCCCCTCATTCTGGAGTTCCAGAACCACGACTGCTATTGTCTAAACTGGCTTAGTTGTAGTTCGGATTTATCTTTAAGGCTTGCACCAGATTTGGAAACTGCTCAATGGATCATCTGTCAAAATTGTGAAGATTTGATGCACCACGGCAACGTCATGGGTCAAGGATTTAACTTCAACAGCTTGGAATGTTCACATAATTAAGGTGTGTTCTTCAAAATCCGAATACCAATTCAATGTGTTTATTTAATTAATCGAATATTAATAAAAAAACATTATGTTGCATGGATTCGGAGGCACTTGCTTCAAGTATTGTTTGGAGCATTTAAATAAAACTTAGCGAACTAAGATAATTGTAAAACGCAGGAAAAACTCAATATACAGGGCGCGACCGGATATCCGGCTCCAGCTCCGGCTCCGGTATTTTTAAGTTGCCGGATGTTTTTAAACAACTTCAAAAAATATATACCATCACTCGTATTTATGCGAAGTACTATCCAACTGATTGCCGTACTTTTACATTTTTTCTGTCAGACATGTATTTAAAGTAAATGTTTGCATGTGACCGTGTACGTTAAGAATCTTTATTGGGTTATAATAACGCTGTAAAACCAGATATTGGTGACGAGGGTTATTCTAGGGCGGTTAAACAGAATATATATCTCAGCATATTTCTATATTTCCTAAGGGTAAACCTAAACTTCAGAGTAAAAATTGGTCATAACTAAGCGTAAGCCTAAATAATAGTCTTAATCCGAGCCAGGGATGATCATCATCGGAAAAAATAAATTTACAAAATAAAATTATTTATAATGCTTTTTTCGTTGTTTATTGTCTTTTTTCAGAGTTTTTTGTGTGTTTTTCGAATATCTACAAATAATTATTGTGTTAAAAATCATAGATTATAGATTCATAACGAAATTTTATTCATCAGGAATTACTTGATTCAACAATATTAACTTTTGTTTTTATAGGTCTACCAGTATTTGCTGAACCCTCAACTTCTAGTGTCGGTTCCAAAGCACAAGGACTCAAGAAACCGAGACCTGCCAAATACCGATATTTGGTGAGACTGAGACATAGACTCCCATCCCTAATCTTAGCCACCTCTGTTTTATAGTACCTATGGAAATCTGCATGCCCTTAAAAGGAACAAGGGCCAAAGAAATATTGCAACTGAACGCAACGCTACAAAAATAGAATAGTATAATAAAATCGTTTTAAAGTGTTAAAAATGTATCGGCGTGAACGGTTACACTTTGTCACGTAAACACTTTGGGTACCTTAAGTCACGGACGGAAGAATTGTAAGATACGTTCTGATATTTGAATGCAATCTAGTACTAGATTTGAATTCATTATCGGGCTCCGTATCCGGCCGATTATGAAATTATTCGTTTCCGGCTCCGGTTCCGTCAGTTTTTGCTATCCGTAGGAAGCCTATCACAATCCGACCAAAGAAATTAGATCAGTAACTCAAGTATTACAATAAATTGTAATACCCACATTACCAAAAGATTTTTACTTTCACAGATTAAAAGTAACCACTTTACTTGCAACAACATTAATCACGAAGATGCCGAAACGTCGCAGACATCAGAAATTCATGGTGAGCCCCAATTAGAGTCAACCTCTGCAGCAACATCAACGGCTGGAAATTCCACAGACGATTCCAACAGCGCAGAAAAATCCGCCACAAAGGTTTGTACTCTACTTTCAAAGTTACCAATCCATATATAACTATAAGGATCAATTCCCAAGTTTCTTTACCATACCAACCGGGTATTCAACATAAAATGAATTTCTACGCGAATATTCTGCAATCTTTGCCAATAAATAAGTTTTACAGCCTAAGTTACATATTTAAAATAATGGGTACCTTTTCAAAATCTTCAAAATAAAGGCTGCTTATCAATTTGCGGACATTTGCAACATTAAGCAACGCGTATTTTCGAAAATAAAATGAAAAACAGAACCCCGGGATACATGAATTATGAGCAATTCACAACATTTCAAATATATAAACGCGGAAACTTTACTTGAATCACAAATATGTTTATTTTGTTGGCAGCCAATAAGGTGTAGGGTGTAGCTGGAAAGATCATTAGTCAAATGTTCACATTTGTTTAGTCGGCCAAAAGTTTACCTAACTTAGGCCGGAAGTTCTCATACTTAAACGTGTGCTGTGTGGTGCAAAAAACAATACCCGTTGCAACCAAGGGCTACTACAAGCATGGATGGAGAATATTCTCGAAATTTTTACAGAGGCAAGAGATCGCTTTTAACAGGGTTCAGAATAGATTTCTCGATTTTAAATGTGAATCAAACGTTTTACCTACTCGCTATGCTCGCTCGAAAATTCTTTGCCCGAGGTTTATACCCTGTTGAAATGAAATCGTGGCTACGCACCTTGCTGTAGTTTAAAGTTTGGTTCACGGTTGGGAACCTTAAAACGGTATGGAAGTCTGTACAGTTTTTGAACATTTTTCAAAATTTCGAAAATTTAATACGGTTGGCAAATCGATCAGCGAAGGTCGCTGTGGCAACCGGAAACTGTTGGGGTGACTAATATAATTTGTAACTACGTTTTCTAGGTGTTTTTGATAGATTAGCTTAGGCTGGCCTAAGATTGGGTTTCTGAAATCTTACTTAAGTTTCTTTACAAAAATTATGCTCACTTTGCTTTATAAAGCGATGTTTGTTTGAGGAGCACTGTAGTAAGACACGAATAACAGGACGTTACCATTTTGAGTGCTAATCAATAGGTGAATTGTTTATATTGCTCAAGCATAACAGACACTCAGATAACCCGCATAAACTTTAAATCTGGAACATATTAAACAACATGGCAATCAACTAAAATGGTTCCTAGCAAATCAGTTGCACCGAAAAGAAAGAACGAATATAAAAGAATGGTGTTGGGCCCACCTACATGGGGTGAATAGAAAATCAATAGCATTCCATTAACGGAATTTTAACAAGGAGAAAGACAATTTGTAAATTTATTTGGTCATTTGGTTTCTATGATTCGGTTCTGGTTTGATTTCTACCCGAAAAGAGGTCCAGACCAGCTGCAAACCGAGTCTTCAGGAAGACCGAGAGCAAAATCGAGAACGCCCAACCATGTTCCACATACCAGCGAAAGTTTGGGGCATTCACTTAGCTTGGTTCTTCGCTATATTCTCAGTTCGGGTGTAAGTTTCGGCCTAGGTTTAAATATTCTGAACTTTGGTACTACCAAGACGCTATCATTTTTCTATTTTTAAATTTGTCCGTTTCTGCATGGCTGCCAATGGCGGATCCATGGGGGCTACCCCGGCCGTGGCCCCCAACAGCATCTCGACAAAAATTATATAGTGTCAATTGCTATTCTACGCTGTTTATTTCTCTGTATTATACACAATAGTATAAGCACGCTTTAAAATTTCGAACTCACCTTTATTTGTCGCTGGAGTCATTTATGCGCTACAATTAGAGATCAGACATTTATGGACTCTAACAAGGGTTCAAGGACTCTACCCGCTTACGGACTCTAATTAGGGATACGGACTCCTATTAATTGGGAGTCAAAATGGGGACCCCCTCTCTTATTTGGGTCACTACAGTATCGGTGAAAAATAAGTTTATTATCTGTGAAATTTTGCCCCCCATTTTGAGATCCTGGATCCGAAACTGATGGCTGCAGTTAGACTAAACATAACATTTAGACTATTTTTTACTTATACTTTAAGCTTTACGTATAACCTCATTCTTACACTTAGGCTTAGACTTCGGCTTACGAATATGCTTATACTACTGTAAACGGTCCTGTTCTATACATTGGTAAACGTTTTTGTAACTGTAAAACGACACTTGTTCACAGAATGCCCACAGAACAATAGCGATCAACATGAAAACCTCTATACCTAAGCAATAGTTTGGATCTAAGCCAAAGTCTGTCTGCTTTAGCCTGAAATGTAATCCAGCCATAACTATGCATTGGAAATCAAGCATGGGTAACGAGCATACGATAAGTGGCCTTTTTCAGATACAAAAAGCAAAATTCTAACAGAAACATTCAAATTCATAGTTTAAGCAAACATATTAACGAAGTCTTTACGAGAATTTCATATCACCAGTCGTAGTGGGACTACATTTATTGATCGAAGCTCGAACACACGTAAGCAATTAAGGTAATATGCAAATTAGTTATTAGCTAACTATTCATTTATCGGTTTTGGAGGTTTGTAAGCAATTTCCTCAGATTCCTCGCATCCAAAAACCCTTCAGCCATATGCAAATTATTTATTAGCTAGCTATTCGATAATCGCTTTTAAAGGTTTGTAGACAATTTATTCAAATTCCTCGCACCCGAAAAGCCATTATTGCTGAAATTAGATTGCTTGTACCCCTAATAATTAGTGAAATATTGTGAAAACGCCTAATTTAGGCTTATCAATTATGCTTATATGCAAATTATCTATTAACTAACTACTCAATTATCGATTTTAAACGTTTGTAAACAATTTATTCAGATTTCTCGCACCAAACTACCACCTAAAAACCCTTTGGTGCTTAAATTATATTGCTTTTAACCTTAATAATTAGTGAAATGTTGTAAAAAGTCCTAATTTAGGCTTATAAACTATGCTGCTAATATGCAAATTATCTATTAGCTGACTGCTGAATTATCGGTTTTGCAGGTTTGAAACAGGCTACGCAGATTCCTCGCACCCAAAAACCTTTTAATACTAAAATTATATTACTTCTAACTGTAAAGTTAGTGAAATATTGTGGAAAGTGCTAATTTAGGCTTAATTAATTATGCAAATTAGCCTGTAGCTAATAAACGGCTTATAATTTTAATACCCCAATGCGGGTTCATACCACAGGCAAATTGGTTTTCAAACAAAAAAGGTTTATCAAAATCGGTTCAGCCGTTCCTGAGATTTTTTTCGGACGGACAGATGGACAGACGGACGGACGGACATCCACCTTTCGACTCCCAAGTACAAAACATAAAACGCTTCGAGTTTCGCTTCGCTCAACAAGAGTAAAAAATATAAAATTTGCTTTATTTCAATATCACTTTATAAACGAGTATATATGTATTTACATTACATATACATATATGTATATATGTCACATTTCTATATCTATATATACACATATATACATATGTATGTATATGTATGTATGTATGCATATATATTCTAAGCTAAGCAGTGCCATATGGAGCTCTTCTCGAAAATTTTGTCGCGGATGCGGTGGGACTCGAACCCACAACGTATGTTCTAACCACTGAGCTACGCAGCCATGCTAAGTTTTCGCTACAATTGCTCTATATACCGGGAGTTTGGTACTACAAGATACGTATATGAATACAAAATTCTTTAGTACAAAATTTTACGAAACTTGTAACTGTTTCTGAGTGGTACTCCTGGACTACAAAATGGTTTATAAAAAGGTATAAGTGCTGAAATTGTAAAAATATTATTAATCTCAAAATTATTACAAACAGGCTTGTAGGCAATATTAATTAAGTGCTACTCTGAACCACAAGATAGACCAATCTTGAAATAAGGGCCATTGTGAGAAGTTAAAAGATTATTTCAATCAAAATATCCGATTTTACAGTAACTTTACGACCGAAATGAGAGATTGAGTTAATAGGTAAGTAATATATACTCCATAGTTCATCAACGGATTTAAATATATCAACCAGCACTCAAACTGATATTCAATAATTTAAACGTCTTAAATTCAAATTGTTGTTTGTTTGTATGTTTGTTTGTTAGTTTGTTTATTTATTTATTTGTTTTTTTCAGCTCTTTCAACCAATTCTGTACGACTAGTTGTTGTCTTATCACTATCAGATTCAGCCATTCTTCACGCATAAGCGAGCCATGAATACGGCGAATGAGGCCTCGGCGCCAGTTATACCGTTTCATAGGAATCCGTTTACCTGGGACGCATATTTTAGAGAATGAAATTTGTAAAACTAGTCAATCTGACCAATGCCAACTTGCATTAGCCTCACTTCCAATCCTAAACTTCAAGTTTTTACACCCCAGCACAAATCATAATAAAATGTTTCGCAAGGCCACTCACAGTACACAACAATCGCTAAAAAAAGTTCCTGGTGTTATGCAGGATTTAGACTTTTCCCATCTGAAACCAGAGCAACGAAGGGCAGCGTTTGGGTTGTGATTTTTAAGTTTCACACATTTCCGTTCAGTAAGCGACCAGAAACTGAAGTTTGACTGCACGTATCACAGTTGACTAAGCATCGTTCATCATTTGAAGCTGCTTCGCAGAAGTGTTTAGCGCCTAAAATTAAATTTATCACAGCTGTGAGCGAATTGATTTCAACCACTTCTCACATGAATATTTTCTATTTAATCTGAGATATAATTTCAAGCAGGGACATGAACTTAATACATCGAACTGATTAGCGTTCAGCTGTACTGAAATATTTGGGCACAGTAATCACTTAGCAATTTCAAATGGTTACGAGATAAAGTTTAGCGCTTTATCTGGTTCAAAGTAATTGACGGCAGATATATAAAGCTGGTTGTAATTAGCCATTTCTAAATATATATTGCAGGGCTTAGTGTCCATCATCCCCCTAAATGGCGTGCCTCACGCCCATGCGGTCCCCATAAAATAGCATTTTCCTTACATTGACGGGGGAAAGCCGAGCCCCTTACGCACTGGACATGGTACTGATTACCACACTCATGAAGGACTCTATATAATCAATTGAAAATATATCGCTAACTGGTGAAAGATACTACTACCGTTTGTGAACACTCGACAATGGGTCAGCAGAAATTTACATATAACAAATCGACACTTTGTCGCCCAACCGCGTCCTAAGCCTAAGAATTAATACTATCCCAAGCATTATCCTAAGCCTACGACATATTGTCGAGTATGTCGAGTCGATGATATTTCGGATTACAATTTATCAGTCGACGAGTTGTCGGTCCACGAGATGTTGGGCGACGAATTATCGTGATGTCAAATAAAACGTACTGGGTTTGCAGGATCGTTTACAGTTTGCTCGCAGCGCATACGAAACTGCAAATCCCATGAGAAAGCACGTTGTTGATATGATTGCTGCATCAAAATAGCTAATCAACCTTGGTTTCGTTTTTGTTGTGCGCGAAGCTCTAATACCAGATAATGGCGATGATATATAATCTGAAAATTAAAACAGGAAGACATTTCGTAGAAATTTAGTGAAAAAATCCGTAAGGAACCACGTTAACGTTTATTTCGTTACCAAAATATAAATGTTTCTGGATTGCTTGATATTTTATTCATATGTTTGTAGTTGAGTAAAACATTTGTTGCAAATGCTGCTTTTTGGGCACGTAGCCATATGGAGCCAAAGTTTTAGCCTCCTAGAAAACTTTTGAACCCCCAGAAAAGTTTTTGCCCCGCTTGTAAGCTTCTTTCAAACGCATGACCCTGCTAAAATTGTTGTCGCTTCCATAGTAGGTTGAGCTGGCTACGGGCCTACTGGTTTGCTTCGAATGATCTAGCTTGAATTTTTAGGGTGGTCTGTTTTCAGGCGGAAGTACAAATACTCGATATGCCTATTATATGAGGGTCCTGATTCCACAGACCCAACGTCACGTTGTTTCATGCCTGCTTACCGTGTTCGTATAGTACAATTGGCCCAGCAACATTGTAAACAAATGATACATTTGCGAACGTGTTTGTTGAATTTTCAATATGGCAGTGTTTTGCCGTTCGACACTAAAAAATTAAGTATTTTGCAGCCAAATAATTTATGATAAAATATTAAGCAAAAATACTGACTAATTGGCTGGGCTGCAGACACATGACCTATGTTCAATTTTAAGTTGACTTCTTTGTCTCAGATTTTTACCGACCATGAATCTTTATATTTTAAGTCAGTTTTCAAGTTAAGTTCAAACTCGACTTAAGTAATTGGTAGACGTAGCTCATGCTTAAACAAAAAAAAACGTTAAAAATTGTATAAATTGTTGTAATTTAGAAAAAATCTTTAGACATTTTCCCAGTAGGAGCTTGAAACTGTTATCTAATAGCTGTCGTGGATATCAGTGACAGGTAAAAAATTTTGTGCCTACGGGAACTAATCAACAACGAGGGATTTTGAGGGGCGAATAATATTTTGTAAACGTAAAATTCCTTAAATATTAAATATTAAGTTCCGTCCACCAGGGTGAAAAAAGATTATGGTAGTGAAGACGCCCTTTCCCAGGCCCGCAATTTCGGTCATTATCGGATGATCCACAACGTTCTGACGGGACCGGCAGCACAGTATATCATATTGAAAAAAGGTCACAAGTGAAACGAGCGAGAAGCCAAACACAATTTTAGCACTAAATAGTAACACGAAATTTTGGTTTCGATCCCTGTTGAGGGGTAAGGCCTGCATCAACTGCCATTTTTGATCCGTCAATGTTTCCGGCATGGCATACCAGTGGAATGTTTTCGAAACCCGATAATTGATCCGTGCGGCAGGTAAACATAAAACAATGAACGTAAACATCGAACAAATACGGCACTGCGTGAGAGACTCGCTGGTGGTACAGTGTTTGCTCTGTGATGCCCAAATTATCACTGTTTAGTGTAATTTCAACAAGCATATTATGATTCTTGGTGTAAATTACTCGTGCCTGTGATGCTCGCCCTGTGTGCGCGCTGAGCTTTGGCGATTTTTCAAAGCACCTGAAACAAAACGAACGTAGAATTTTTGGTTAGTTTGAAAATGAAAAAAATTAACAAGTGCAGCTGGTTAAGTTTGGGTTTAAACGTCATAAATACGTGGCGTTATACTTAGAACATAGGTGTATGCTACCAAATAAAATTATATATACATATATACATATATATTCATGGGCATACGGAGTGGGGGGGAGCTGGGGGGCCGCGCCCCCCAATCGGATTCAGTATTTGCGTCAAAATTTACATATACAAAAATTACGTATAGTTTCTAGCTCGCTTCGCTCGCGAAGTTTTTCACGGATCAATTTTCGAAAAATTTTGCGTACGCCGCTGTCAAAGGTAGACATATATATGATATATTATATTTATTTAGATATATAAAACCACTAGTTTAGAAAATATTCAAAAAATAATTACCCATTTTTCAAAAATGGTTCGTGAGTGACTGAAGAATTGGTTTGATTTTTAGCAACAGTTGACAGCCAGCATTCGTCGAGAAACGAACGAAGTTCTGCAATGAAACAATAACTTGACATCGACAGGCCCGTAGCCAGCTCACCTTGCTAGTGGTGAGCTAAAAGTTTTTCAGCAGGGGCATAGAAAGGTTTTCGATGACTTACAATCAATAGGAGTCTGTATCCCTAATAAGAGTCCGTAAACGGATAGAGTCCCTAAATCCTAATTAAAGTCCATGAAGGTCAGTTATTCCTAATTGTAGAGCATAAATTACTTAGAACCAAATAAAATTGACTTCGAATCTTTATAAAGCGTGCTTAAATTTTGAAAGTACATTCCTAAGTATAACCTTGCATGATCGCTCAAGCTATTGACGCAAGACAAATAAATGTTTAATTCAACGGCTAGTTGCAGTACCTGATATATCAGTAACAAAGGGTGGCGGAGCGTCGGTTAAAAATAAATAACAGTCCATAACCAAATAACAAGGGGTACCCCCTGGAGAAGCCAAATAAATAGCAGTCCCCCTTCTTATTCGGGTCACTACAGTACAATGTATGCTGCTATGAACACAATTCGACAGACATACTTTCTTGTTCGTAATTCTAAACTATCACATTTAAAATTAATCTAATATTTTTTATTAATTGAGCCTGAAGCTAAGTTTATGGTTAAACCAGTCACCCGATATTAAAACAAACTTATAAATAATATCGAATTTTGTTTTCACCTCATTTCGCATCGCACAACTTACTTGATTCATGTGACAAAAATTCAGGTTTAATAAAAATCGTTGAGCCTAATGTGAGTTGAAACGGATACTTTAGCGGATGCCGAGTTGTTTTCGATTTGAACAGATCGAATGGCGCAGAACGATTATAACTCTAAAATTTAAAACTAGACCGTTGCTCGATCGGCGATGCAATCCGGTCAGTGTGTTAATAAACAAACTATTACTGAAATGTAAGGGATACACCATACTTTAATCATTTCAAAGCCGCCCGGCGCCGTCCATCATCCACACGATGTTGTCCGTCACCCGTACGGCACCACCCGTCGCCATGCATGACGGTTCGGTATCATACGGGAACTACTCATCTAGGATAGCGTATGGTGATGGATGGTGATGCACGGCGCCGTGCGGTTAGGGACGGTGGCAGACGTTCAAATTTGGTCCTAAAACTGAATAATGATGTAACGTCTGTGAACTTTTCTGGTATTATATTAGAAGGCTATTCCTCCAGTAACGTCTTTGATATACATTTTGAGCTTATATAATTCAAAATCAAACTTAAAATTCTTTGAAATAAAATTAAAAACTACGAAATTCAAATTGAATTAAACTTACTGTAGGTAACACAGGAGGATGCCTCTGAGTATAAGAGCACGAGATTGGCACAGTGAAGTGGTATGTATCATTGTCAATCGGAACTAATATAGTTACCTGTAATATAAAATGCAAGCATAGTATTCTTAAATAGCTATAATATTTCTATAACCAGGAACCGATACGTTTTCAAACAAACGAATTGCGATGTATGCGAAATGCAAAATTTAAATCTTCAACTGAAAAGTGCTTGAAGTTTCAAAAATTTTCGTAGTTAACAGCTATTAACGGTCTACAGTGATCTGCGAGTCCTTCGAACAAAAATTTGCGAGCGTAACTGAATTGAATCTCAGCGAGTTCAGAAAATCGAAAAAGATATTGCTCAACTTACATTATTATAATACGCATGCCGGCCATCAATCATTTTTTCATCACTTGCACACAGCCCAGCCACAAACTCAACCCAAGTTGATTTCGGGCCAGCTGAAGAACGTCCATAACGGCACACGTGGGTCTCACTGCCCACCCAAAGCGAAGCCTTCCTTAAAATTGATTCCTGATATCTTGAAATTGACTGCCTTGCATATCCTTGCCTTTCTTGAAAATTTAAATATACATCTATTTTCCGTAATCCAGTCTTGTTAGTTGAACAGTAAACTTCGAGTTGTTGAATAATAATGTTTTGCCATTCGTGTCTTGTGTACTTTTGATGAGTTTTGGGTAGCTCTTGATTTTGAGACTCAGGTTGAGTTAACATGAACGAAGCCACGATATTTTGAAGAGTTTGGTTTTGATTTGAGGCAGACTTCTGATGGAAACGGACTGATGGTAATCTCTGAGTTGAGCAGTTGCGAAACCATGCGCTTATTTGAGCGCTGCTTGCAGATTTAGGTAAACTTTGAAGTTGTGTTAAGCATGATTTAGATTTAATTGCAACTGCGTTTTGAGACAGTATACGCCGAAATGCACGCGCTAAAGTAGAGGGTAATCGCGCTTCTCTTGTAGCTGAATTATTAGTTAATTTCAGGTTTGAGATCTTTAACGGAAAACTAGAGTTGAATCCGTTTTGGATAGTTGAATTTAAGTTTGAAAGTGGGCGCAGTAGTTGTTTAGGAACAAATTTAGGCTCGAAATCTGATGATTTGAAAAGTGAGGTAGTGGAGTTGTACAAGTCCACATCGGTTCGGCGAGATTTATGCCTCGGTTGGTGCCGGTTTACAGTGAATGACGGGATTAAACGAGCGTTGTGAGGTAATTGGCTCAATAAACCTTGGAAGTGCCGACCAGCAATGGTGTTGTTGGATTCATTTGATGCCGTTGCTGGCTGGTGAATACCTGAAATATGTTTCCAAGGTAAATTTCGTACCTACTCAGCACTTTTAGCAAAGTTCAAATTACGTATGCGGTCTATTGCCATTTGGGAGAGGTCAACTAAATTTCAGGTTACATGATGGAACCGGAACGTGTCGGATACGCACGAGGGGCATATACAAAACGAACGAAAGCGGAATTATATTTCATTGGAAAATATTTGTGTACAAAAGAATTAATGCAGTGTTAAAACGGTTTACAAACATCTTTTATGATCAATCACTGAGGTCAGGAAAATTTACATGCGGTTATTCCGTCCCGAAATGGAATCCTAGCTTTACCATTGTTTAGTATGATTTGCTAAACGAGGTCATAATATTTGTATGGAAACAAATTGTTTTTTGAGTGGCGCTTTTAATACCTTAAATCGCCGTCTGTCGCCGTACGTCATCGTCCGTCTCCGTGCAGACACATACGGTGATGCGTGGAGACGTACAGCGGTGTACTGCGACAGAGACGGGGACGAACAAAGCCGCACGGCAAGAATACGCGACCCTTAGGCGACATCCTAAGAGTAAGCCTAAACCTGATGGTTTGATATCGCAAGCTTGCAATTATCCCATTCCTTCGTAAATGCTTCGGACGCTCCTAAGTGTATTTCTAAAAATGCTTTGTCATGCAACTATCATGGGCTGAACGTTTTTTCTGGACTACAATAGAGAAGCTTAAGCTTAGACTTAGGCTTAGAAATATGCTTATACTACTGTTACGGCCCTGTTCTATAACATTGGCCTAATTCTCCAACATACTTGCCGATGAAGTTAAACTTTTCCAATGTTAGGTTTGGTATTCGATGCGTTGTTAACAAAATACTCGTGTGCTCGAGACAAAAGGAATCATACAGGGTCGCGGCTAGAAATCCAAGCCCTCGATAGAGGTACGTGGGCGGTAGAATTGCTACTGGAACCGTCCTACCATGCAGGCAACGATGGGAAGACTTACCTAACATTAGTAACAGCGACGTAAAAAATAGCTGCATATAATTACATAGTAAGCAATGCATTGCAAGTCATGAGGTTATAATGTACTTCAAATGTGTTTCATAGTGAAAATCATTTTCTGAAATAATATAGTATCCGGCTTAGGGTTGCGCTATACTTTAATGTGCCGGTTACCGCCGCGCGCCGCCGCACGTCGCTACGCATTGCTATCAAAAATATAGGCAAAACCTATTCGGTGGCGTGCGGCAATTAGTGCAACCCGAAAGCTCGCTCGGATCGGCCTTACCGTGAGTATAAAACGATGACGAAAACCCCATAAGCGAAGCGAGTCACAAGCCGGGCATAATTTAAATATTGAATCCATAAACAGCAAGCACAAAAGATTTCTTGGTTCATGGATTGAGGGATGCTAGACATCCTATCAGAGTAGGTTACACAACTGAGTGCCACAGGCAAAAATATTGCGAATTGTAATTAATATAAATATGATTTAACTTTATGCAGCAGTTACTATGGAAACTCATTTGAATTGTAGTACTGCTGTGAACTAGCGCGGACCCAGCAGGCTAGGGTGCCCCTCCTGCAAAATACCAGGGGGGCCCTTTGCGATACTCAAAACATTTGTCAAATTCTGATGAATATTAACGGTTATCTTTTGGTTCAACTCTCGTTAGGGTGTGGGAGCCTCGTTGGGCTGGCCCACAAATGGGGTGTATAGAGGTGGTTGCTCCGGCCCTGCCTGACCTCTGGTTCATTTTAGCACAGGGGGCCACTCGTTCCTTGTGCGTCAGCGAGAGTTCGACCAAAAATCATCCTATTTTGGAAATGCTTGATGCGAGTATTTCAATTTTCGTTGTTGCACTGAATCAAATGGCGTTAAAAATCACAATTTAATTTTATACTTTGCCTTAACCCAAGTTTAAGCCTAAAGCATATACCAGAGAATTATATAAAATCCTCGAAGTGCACATTATATTTGTAAGATAACCAAGACCATAAATTATCACAAAAAACTTATTTCAACTTAAAAAATCGCATCCCCTGGACGAACTAGTGTTCATTTTTCAAAATATTCGTTTCGCCAAAATTTTCTTAAAATAGTAATTACCGCACCATTTCACGTGCTGCAATTGCACTCAAAGCGTTTTTGCATTCGAGTTACGGTAACAATTACCCACTTATACAATGAAACGTGATACTTATTTTAGATCGAAGAAATAAACCAAAATCCTCCCTGTGCGCATGCACTGCAAAAATGTTCAGTCATGCCGGAGTCAAATTCGACTCACTGAGCGATTCATTGAATCGAATTTAACTCTGGCGGAGTCTAACTTTGACTCAGTTTGTGTAGTCCGGAAAAGCCTATTTCGGAGAGAGTCAACTTGACTCACCATTTTTTGCCGTGTGAGTACCGTTATCGTTTTCTCGCGACCTCGTCAAAGCGAAGTCGTGTTTAGATGATTGTTCTCTTCTTTTTCATTTGAATATGTATCCTGCATTACATTTGCTTGTGTAAACAATATAAAGCCGTTGTTTTTAAGCAATATACATCTCTTATATATTCAAGGCGAATGAACCTGTCGAACCGGAATTTCTTATTCATTGCCGTTTGTCGAATTTTGGTTTTTAGTCTTGTTTAACGACAGTTCAAATAGTATTTAACTTACAACGGCAAATTTTTAATGCTAAATGTATTTTGCAACAAATTCCACTTGTAGCATCAATCTTTAACTTAAAGAATTAATAATTTACATAAATTATATACTACGAAGTGTGCAGATCGAATTATATATAAATACACACATAGAAAAGTAGGGATGTCATGGAGTAATAATTTTCAACCCTACCTCACACCGCGCAAAATTTTCCAATCTAGCGCGCGCCCCCTCTTGTTGACAAAATGCTAGAATCTTAATAATTTGCATTATAGTAAAGTAAAACATGCTTATACGAGAAGCTTAGTGACTCTTAGTAATGAACTCACCTTACCGTCGACAATTACTAAGACATTGAATATCCTTAGTATAAATTTATGTATAACATTTTCATACCAAATTGTATATGTTTAAAAATTTTAACCCCGTGCCAGGGTGAGGGCCCCCTTCACTTTTAAATTGATTCCAAGCCTATACCCCAACCGGATCCCAGTTTTCATGACATCTCTGCTAAATTTTAAAACTCAATGACAGCAGGTGTTTTCAAGGACGACCTTTGAAAACAATATTAAAACTTTATATTTCTAAGATTTGGCGATAAGTACACGGGATACAGAGTTGAGCCGTGTAAAAACTTTTTCCTCCAACCGCGGGCATTCGTAGAAAATTATATTTGGTGGGCACCGAATAATTTTGAGGGGCTCCTACAATTGCGATGCAAGATTGTTTACTTTTAGGCGGAGGCTATTTTGCGAGCGCCAACCGAAATTAGGGGGGGCATGGCCCCCACTGCCCCCCGTGGGGACGTCCTTGCTTGTAAGTCGTCGAATCCCTTGTATGCCTCTCTTGAAAAATGTTTAACCACTCTCTAGTAAAGTGAGTTTGCTACGCGCCCATTCATCCATGACTCGTAAAAATTCCTATTGGTTAAAATATAATTGCGGTTTTAGCTCAATTGGCTAAAAACCGTTATCGAGTTGACGGTTTTGGCATAAGTTTCATACATTTTTTTTGCTTTCAAGTTTAGCCAAATTAGTTAAATCCGCGATCATTTTTAGCTAAGCCAATTTTCTTTCGCGCTGATTGCTAAAAAATCGGATTGGCAATAATCGTAGTTTTAGCCAAATTAGCTAAAACA
This sequence comes from Enoplolaimus lenunculus, assembly GCA_030248215.1. Classification (NCBI taxonomy): domain Eukaryota; kingdom Metazoa; phylum Nematoda; class Enoplea; order Enoplida; family Thoracostomopsidae; genus Enoplolaimus; species Enoplolaimus lenunculus. Next base: position 73,904 of record JASANG010000595.1, read on the forward strand.
TTTTTTTAGTTACCGGTGCTATTAAAACACTCAAATTACCGTTTGTTCAGTGTTTCAGTCAAATTGGCTATATCGAAATTAGTGTTATCCAAGCCAATTCTGAAACTACAACTCCTAAAAATTCGGTTTTCTTAAGCTTTAGGCAAACCGTTAACCAAATTGTTAGGCATAGCTAACGTATCTAAGCCTTTTCCTTAGCCTAAGCGTAATTTAATCAGCAAAATTTCCTCTTACCCATCGACAAATCTTACTACCGTCTCTACTAAACTATCTGTGACTGCAAGCCTGGATCAGTCTGAATTTTTTGCCCTGCCAGCAGAGTTTATTCCACGAAGCAATATAACCTCAAATCGTACCGAAAAAGTCTGAACCGAGCAACTATTTTATAAAGTCCTCCACAAAACCCGCACACAACATCGTACGTCTACAAGACACCACTAGACACATCGTTCGAATATCACGTGTCTGGTCGTCTCACCGAAATGACTGCCGACGTGCCACAACAGTAAAAATACAAAACAACGCCTGTCTTGTTTGGCGTACAGCATATTCAGACACTTTGCCCATAGTTGGGTTTTTTTGACCAATACCAAACCAAATGCGATCGTATAAACAGAAAAAAATAAAAAAATATCTGCTAAATATATATGTAAACATATATGTATATTTTTTAGTTTATACATACATATATTCAAATGTATGTATGAATATATATATAAACATTTTCATATATAGATATATAAATATATATTATATATGAATATATATTTATATCTTTATATATTCTTATATACATTTATATACTGAATATATTTTTTATATGTCTAATATTATTTTTATATATTGTGTACGCTTCGGGTAGAACTGTCGGGTCTGACCGTACAAGACAGTGCGCGGCAGCCATAAATTTCAGGCTAACAGCCGGTGGGGACGCTAAATCGGTTGAGTGTTAGATTTCAGCTCAGACTATTAATACTATTTTATTTTGGTTTAAAGCTGAAACTTAGGGTTGCGCTACAATCGGCGCAGTTCGGCGCCCGCGTGTCACCCGTAAAGCGTCGTTCGTCACCGTGCGTTTCCCGTACGACGCCGTCCGTCACAACGGACGGCGCAGCCGGACGATGACGTGCGGGTGACGAACGGCGCCGCGCGTCAACACAGTGAAGCGCAACCTTTACAAACAAACTGAGCCGGCCCGTTTAAAAAAATTGAAAATCGTAAAAAAAATAAAAAAATATCTGCTAAATATATATGTAAACATATATGTATATTTTTTAGTTTATACATACATATATTCAAATGTATGTATGAATATATATATAAACATTTTCATATATAGATATATAAATATATATTATATATGAATATATATTTATATCTTTACGGACGGCGCAGCCGGACGATGACGTGCGGGTGACGAACGGCGCCGCGCGTCAACACAGTGAAGCGCAACCTTTACAAACAAACTGAGCCGGCCCGGTTAAAAAAATTGAAAATCGTAAACAAACAGACAGATATTTGGTTTAACAGCGACGCAATGGCGGAGCCAACAACGGTGGCCGCAAAGGCGTTGACACTGGTTAGTACTAAAACTGCGTTCGGCTTCTTGCTTACGTCACTTATGAGCATTACATATATTTCGCCCATGTCAAAAAATTCTGGATCCACCATCGATTAGAATTTTGCGTCCTCTTTGAAGGACTGGTAAATTTAAAAAATTTGTAACTTTTTTGTTTCACCCCAACTGCCGAAAAATTTTGCATACATAGAATTTTTTAATTATGTTCTCTATGGGGCTGCCGCCCCCTAAACCTCCCACTATTTCTCGGGACCATAACCGCAAAAAGATTAACAGATTAGCTTAAAACGATATTCCGATCATAAGGGAGTGAAGTCTTGGCTACGCCTCTGACCAGCACTACGATACACTTACTGGCGGATCCAAGGTCCACTCAGACCTTGACCCACAACAGGAATCAAACCCAAAATTTTGTGCTAACATTTAATACAAAAATAATGTTTGCCTTTCGGTTTGCAAGTTTTTCTTCACTGTTATATATCGTACACGCTTGGCTCCCGTCTGAACACTGTGGATCCGTCTGACTGAATACACTATTTCAAAATGATATTTCCAGCTTGCACCAAACCATTGTAAGCTTTGATATATTTACAAAAACCCCGCTGTATAAAACAAATTATAATACGCCAGACACCTAAAAACCAAATATTGCGTCTGATAAAACGTGTTAAAACAATCGCAGATCATTTGTCTATAAGCTATCTTGCATCCCAGACATACCCATAGCCAGCTCACCTTGCTAGGGGGGCCAATAATTTTCAGAATGGGTACACAAGGGTTTTCGAAGACTTATATAACAAGGTTGAAATTCGAGAGCCCAAAATTCTTGCAGCTGGCTGAGCCCGCGTCCCGCGCCTCCCTCTGACTACGAGCCGATCCAAGGCTGGTGGCTAGAAGTAGTGACCCGACTGTATACAATGTAGAAATTGGCAAAATATCTGTATTAAACGAGACATATGCAAAAAATAAAAATATGCAATGGCGGATCCAGGATCTCAAAATGGGGGAAGCCAAAATTTCACAGGTAATAAACTTATTTTTGACCCATACTGTAGTGTCCCAAATAAAAGGGGGGAGGAAACAAGAGGGAGCTTATTATAAGCTGCTTATACTATTGTGTATAAAACAGAGAAATAAACAGCGTAGAACAGCAATTGACACTCTATATAATTTTTGTCGAGATGCTGTGGGGGGCACGGCCGGGGTGGCCCCCAATGGATCGGCCATTGAAAATATGTTTACCTAATTTACACTTTGAATTACCTAATTGCGATACAACCAATAAATACAGCATAATTTTAGATCAATAATTATTGCATACTCGATTATTCAACAATACGCTCTGAATTCTGCTATTAATCAGTTTAAAAAATATAAGCCGTCATATTAAGAAAATGTATGTTGGAACAAAAACATCTGCGGAGCCTCAGATCCATACCTTCATATAATTAAAGTCCAGAATAGTTTGTTAATATAGGGTAGGGTCATGTACAAGGTGGAGGGGGCAGGAAGATTTTTGCAGTGACTCGAAAACTTCACGTCAACAGGCTGAAGAATGGCCTGCTCGTTTGAAAACAACTATCAGACTTAATAGTTATACCCTCCCGAAATGAAACCCTAGCTACGCATCTGCACTATTATACGTAGTTATCCAATCCCGAAATGAAATAGTAGCGATGCGTCCGCTCTACCAGACAGTTATTCATCCAATTCCGAAATGAAATACTGACACATTGCGTTTCATAGCTTTTGCCGACCAGTCGCCCCGTCTGAATTTTCTGGATCTGCCGCTGAATGGTTACTACGCCTTATTTTCTGATAGCGAAAATTAGGAACCTTATATTTTGTCAAAACATTTTCTCAGGGGAAAAATTGTAAGGTAGGAACCTTACCAACTTATCACAAAAAGATGCGGCGTACGCCCTCACTGTATCCGCTAGTGGCGACAACTCACAGTTTGTTAGTAAAATCAATCCATTCAGAATTGTAATTGTCAATTTTTATGTGTTTATGTTTGAGGTATCGCCAAGATCCGCCACTTGGTACACACACAACAGACACACGCAAAACCGGGACATTGGTCTAAAATTGTTTTCCTGCTATTCGATTGGACGTTTTGCATGAGAACGTTTATGTTTTTGTTTCCTTTTTTGTCACGACAGATTAACCTGTATGGCATGTACTTGATTTGCAACCACATACCGTTTGTTTGATGTTTTGTTTTGTGCTCCAAAAAATATAAAAATTGCTGGCCCGGGCTCATGCGGGTCGGGCCCGGGCCGCTCCCATTTTGCTACCGTGGTGAACCAACCATACAGTTAAAAATTATTCTGCTTCCACTCTGCCTTATTTTTGATATGCAAATTGTTTCGCAGACTCCAGATCATAGCTTCTTATCTAAATGCATCATCAACTAAATGACTTGATTCTTCAATTGTTAATTTCTATACTACACGCTTAATGATACCATTATCTTGATTTATCAATCTGCTAGCGCTCTAATAAACCGTGGTTCGTTTCATCCTTTATCTTCTAAAAATAGCACCTTCGGTTCCAAATGACCTAGTTTAGTTATTTGCTTCACTTGGGTATATGCACACACATATGTCATAGCCAGTGTGTAATCTTCCCTGTTGCCCTGTCACTGGCAGATTCAAGACGGACTTGGCATCAAGGCCATGCCGTCTACAGGGATCAAAACCAAAAATTTTGTATTAGGTACGATTCAGTACTAAATTGGGGTTGGCTTCTGAGTTGACCAGCTTATTTTCGCTATTATTTACCGCTCGCACACCTGGCCGAAAAATTTTCGGTTCGTCACTGGGTGGTTCCTTAACTATTAAACATTAAAAATATCTTAATTTCAAAGAATAATGAATAAATCACATCAAAAATGACCATTATTTGCTAGCGTTCGGTTAATTTTAAGAATATAGAATCAGTAAACAAAAAATGTAAATTATTATTATTTTAACATTAAATATACTCGAGGGGTGCTTACTATAAAATCTGCACTTTATTTCTGTGTAGCAAACTTGTTAAAACTTTTTAACAATAATGGGAAAATTTTATATGCGAAAAATAGCATTACAGTAGAAACATTTCGTCGCCCGGAAAATATTCATTGACCATGTGGACAAGACATCTCATATCTACAGCATATATTACGTGATAATCAGTTTTAAATTTAAGTGTATGTACTAAGTCGGGATTTATGCTTAGGTTTGGCGGTAGGATCTACACTCAATAGTCAGAGACTTAGGGTTCCTGTGACAAATCGTTTCCGGTGACGAGTTGTCATAGATTGTCACGATATATACACAGAACGACTAGTAACCGATGAGAAAACTCCGCAAGATTCAGCTTCAACTTATAAAATTTCGTGACATAGAAACATTTTCGTAGCCAGCTCACTCCTCCATAGGGCGGGAAATGGTTCAGGATGGGCATACATGAGGTTTCCATAACTTAAAAAGCAAGGTTTAAGTTTTTTGGGGGGGGGGGAATTTTCTAGGAAAGTTACTGGGTACGAGCATGCACAGAAATAAAATGAGAGATTAAACGTTAAAAATAGTTTTTTGCCGGATATTGAGCCTTCGAAAAAATTATTTGAATACGGGCTTTCCAACTCATTTTTGACTGCAAATATCGAGTTGACACACTGCGATCGACTTCATCCGAACTCAAAACTAAAATATATGCGAAACATCTAAAAAAACACAAAAAACATCAATGTAAAACTCCAAATCAGACACATTATATGTGACGCGGCAGATACAACTTATTATCTGCAACTTCTTAATTTTTTTAACTTTGAGCCATTACTCACCAATTCTGAAAATTAGTGGTTAAGTTGCGATGAGAATGATAATAGATATCGAGTTCTTAATTTCATGAAACCGTACAAATGCAGCTTTTTTTTTTAGTAATTGATTGCCGCCTTCTACCGTAATGTTTTCGCATATATTTTAGTTTCAGTTCTCGGACGAAAGCTCGATCCCAGTGTGTCGTCAACTGGAGATTGGTAGTTAAATGAGCTTGCAAGCCCGTATTTTCAAATAATTTTTTCGAAGGTCGCATATTTCGGAAGATACGGATTCAACATTTTAATCTCTCATTTTATTTCTGTGCATGCTCGTACTCAGCTGTTAAACTTTTCTATAAAGACTTTACCCCTCCCCCAGAAAACTTAAACCTCGCTTTTAAGTTATGGAAACCTCATGTATGCCCATCCTGAAAATTTTTCCGCCCCATGGAGAGGTGAGCTGGCTACGAAAATGTTTGTGGCTGAAATTTCTCAATAAAAAATCTTAAGCTTAATCTTGCGGAGTTTTTCTTATCGTTACGAGTCGGTGTGTATATACTCAATACTGCACCAACTCGTCACCGGACAATTTGTCACAAACCCTAGTCTCTGAC